>PYFS01000149.1:0-216142 GCA_003671545.1 Ophiognomonia clavigignenti-juglandacearum | reverse complement strand
GACCCAGTCCGCCTGCACCTTGCCCGCCTCGCGGTCGCGCGCGACCTTGTCGCCCTTGTACCCCCACTTCTTCTCCCCGCGCACCGTCTCCCCGTTCTTCAGCTTGGCCTCCTTCGCCGGGTCCACCTCCACGACCCAGTCCGCCTGCACCTTGCCCGCCTCGCGGTCGCGCGCGACCTTGTCGCCCTTGTACCCCCACTTCTTCTCCCACTCGCCGCTGGCCTCGTTGAACGCCAGGTTCTTGCGCTGCTCGCGCGTCTTGGGCTTGATGCCCTTGCGCTTGGCGAACTGCTCCCACTTGGTCGGGGGCTTGGGCGTGGGCAGGGGCTTCTCGCGCGGTAAAGGGGTGTGCGCGGCGGGGAGGCTCAGCAGCACGCCGTCGGTCTTGGTGGCGGTGAGCGCGCAGGTCGTCAGGAGCTGGTTGATGAGGGACTGGGCGCCGTCGCGCGCGATGGAGGCGAGGGCGGACTCGCGCTCCGAGGGGTCGGTGGGGATGGTGAGCGGGTTGGGGTCGGTGGCGAGGAGGAGGCCGAGGTCGAAGGTGTAGGGTGTTGGTTTGGAGACGACGACGGGGAGTTTGGGGGTTGTGGAGGCCATGGCTGGCGATGGGGGCTGGTGTATTTTCGGTATTTCGTTCTTTCTTGGTGGGAAAGGAGACTTGTTGTCGGGTCGTGCGTGAGTTCAGGGTGTATCCGAGATGGTACAGACAATAGTATCTATTTGAGTTGACTTGAAACGGTTGCGACCGAGTATCGTTGGTGAAAGATGGTTGTGATGTTGAAGTAGAAATGGGAATTCGGCTGGTTTGCAGATGGGAAACGAGACTGCAAGATTCGAAAAAGTTAAAAGTGGAGACTCAGTTACAGGGGTAGGCGCTGCATCTTAGCGCGCAGATTTCAAGCTCCATTAGCGACTTCACCTGTCAAGAAAGTGCAACAGGGACGGACGCCCACCACTTCCCACACTCACACACAGGAAGGGAAGGTCGGTGCATCCTACAATGGCCCCTTCAAGCTGCTGGAGGTGCCTCCTCAGGCCCTCAATGGCGCCGACCACGTCCATACGGGCCACGAGCACGACCATCCTCCCACTCCGACCCACCGCCACCACCTCCCCCACGACGCCCTCGCTCTCTCACGCCTTCTCAACCACCGCCCCGAAAGCCGCCACCGCAGCCTCCGGCGGCTCCAAGCCCGGCGTTCACCAGCGCGCAGGCAAGCGCATGCAGCTTGGCAAGTTCAAGAAGAAGAAGGACATCGCGCGAGGCCGATCCCCTCTCCCCGGCGAGCGGCGCGCAGTGCGCAAGCGCATCGTGCTGTCCAACAACAACGCGATCCGTGTCGACGGCGCGCCGCGCATGGACGGGCGCAACCTGGCTGATCCGGCGAGCAGCGGGCTGGTCATGAAGGTGCCCGAGGGACCGATCGACCAGCTGCGGTTGGTCGAGGCATTCAAGAGCTCGCAGACCTGGGGCTTGTTTCATAGCCCGCATATGCTCGTGCGGCCCGAGACGGTCACGGTGTGTGGAAGGATGCTGGAGGCGGCCGAAGCGAAGGAGACGGCAAGGGTGGTGATTGCGGGAGAGAAGGCTGCTGGGAAGAGCATGGTGCTGCTGCAGGCGATGACGAATGCGTTTTTGAACAAATGGGTTGTCATCAACATTCCGGAGGGTATGTTGACTGTCTTCACGGTCAGGTGCTCCTAGATGCGATGCTAACGTACAACTGCAGCACAAGAATTAACAACAGCCGCCACCGAATACGGCCCCATCCCCGACAGCGACCCCCAGCAATGGATGCAATCCGTCTACGCCCTCAAGCTCATGAAAGCCATCGGCGCGGCCAACCGCTCCGTCCTCGAGCGCGTCTACACCACGCGCTCCTACGAGGACTTCACCAACCCGGTCGTCGAAGGCGCGACCCTCAACACGCTGATCGACTCGGCCCGCGAGACGGAGCAGGCCTGGCCGATCTTCACGGCGCTGTGCCACGAGCTCTTCACGGTCGCGGCCGACGGCGACGGGCGGCCGCGCCCGCCGATCCTGTTCGCGCTCGACGGGCTCGCCGCGACGATGCGCGTCTCGGACTACCTCGCGCCGTCCCTGGAGAAGATCCACAGCCACGACATCGCGCTCGTGCGGCTGTTTGTCGACCTGCTGTCCGGCAAGACGCGGCTGCCTAACGGTGGCGCGGTGATCGCCGCCACGTGCCGGAGCAACTCCGCGCGGAACGCGAGCGTCGAGCTGGCGCTGGCGAGGCAGCTGGCGCGGCAAGCGGGTGCGGCGGAGCTGCCGCCAAGGGATCCGTACAGTCGCAAGTATGACGCGCGGGTGGATGAGGTGCTGGAGGATACGGGGCTGTTTGTGGTGGATGTCAAGGGGATTGGGAAGGTGGAGGCCCGGGCGCTGATGGAGTACTGGGCTGCGAGCGGGCTGCTGCGGGCACAGGTGAATGAGCAGACTGTCAGTGAGAAATGGATGACGGGGGGCAATGGGATTATTGGGGAGATGGAGCGGAGTGGGCTGTTGACGTTGAGGGTGTAGATGTGCTGCTGTGTGATAGAGAATGGGATTTGTCTATACATTAAGTGGAGGTTGAAGGGCGACAAAATCTCCACGAGGACCTATGATGAGCCGGCTGTTCGCTGTTGAACTGTGCTGGATCGTAGAATGCTCTGCTTCTCCCTGCAATAGAAAGGGGGCGGCCAAAAGACGGAAGCGGAAAACATTGAAAGAATTAAAAGTACCATCATCTTCATCATCATGATCACCGTCATCTCTCCCTCCGATCAACCTCTGGGAGCAAGGTTGATAAAAGTACAGCCCTCCCTCCACCCCGGCCCTACTCAGGCCCTCCCAGCACTTGCCAATTTGGGAGCGCCGCCCTCGCCTTTTAGGTCATTGGACGGTTTCTTCAATGGCTCTGCCTTCTTTGGAGCACTGCCGGTCTCCCCGTAGGATCTTATGTACTTCAGCCCCCCTGGTCGGAAACGCTGGCCGAAACCAACGGGTGGGGAAATTGGTCGATTTTGGCAAGTCGAACTCGGAGCGTTCGTGTTGCAAACTCCCGAGGGTGTTTGCAAGTGACGGCCTGAGATGATTGGACTTGGGCAGATTATCGTTGTCCATTGCATGTATAGTCAGTACCACAGTAAACGGGGTCTCGTCTCGTCTAAATTACTACAACTGCCAATGCATCCATCCAACGTGACAGTACCGTACCGTGTCCGGAACGCCGTAGACTTGCGATTAACAACAACCAGAGTCACCCATCTCAAAGCATACAGACCTCCGATCTACTCCTCTTCGGTGTCGACATCGTCCTCGTCGTCTTGCACAGCCATGAAAACAAGACGAGAGCCGTTTCCAGCCGTTTGCCAGAGCTAGCAGGAGAAAGTTAGCAAAGACAATATTGACCGCAATTGAAAGGCACTTGATGGGAATACTCACGTCCAACTCGAGGTATTCATCAAGGGTCTTGACCCACTGGTCCTCTGTAAAGCCCTTCGCAATCACACGCTCCTTCACCTTCCGCATGCTCAGCTCCGAGCCATAGTCCTCGTCGTCCTCGTCAGCGTCATCAGGCAAGCACTGGCGGCTCTCCATGAGCGACTTGACCAGATTGTAGATCTTGCTGCTGACGTTCATTTGTCTCCTGCCGCTGTTGGCATCTGTGTTCAAGCTGTCCTTGCTGGCCTCGACCAAGCGAAGAGCCTCGTCCACATCATCCTGTGTGACCTGATCGGCAAATCGGAGACGAGCGAGGGCCTGTGCCAGACGCACGACACCCAAAAGCGTACGAGGGGTGGTGTGCGCGAATTGTTTACCGCGCTTCTCGGCCTTCTTCTGGTCGTCACGCAGCTTCACGTATGTCTTAACGAGGTACTCAGACACGCTCTGGGGGACCGTTGGTCGATAGGAGCGAGCACGGGCAATGTAGGCTCGGACTTCGTCAGGCGGGAATACCACCTCATCAGCAGTGCCAATATCGGGGTGCTTGTTGTGCATGTGCACGTATGCAACGTGCTTGGCGAGCTGAGCGTCCTTGTCCCGGTTCGCGGTGTCGAGGAGGAGGAAAAGGATATCAAAACGAGAGAGCAGAGCCGCGGGAAGGTTGATGTTCTCCACTGGTGAAAGCTTGGGGTTGTATCGTCCGTACAGGGGGTTGGCGGCCGCAAGGATGGAGGTGCGGGCGTTCAACGTGGTGGAAATGCCTGCCTTGGATATGCTGATCGTTTGCTGTTCCATGACTTCGTGAATGGCAGTGCGGTCGTTGTCGTCCATCTTGTCAAACTCATCAATGGCGCAGATGCCGTTATCGGCCAGGACAAGCGCACCACCTTCCAGCACCATTTCGTCAGTGACTGGGTCGCGCATCACCGCAGCGGTCAGACCGACACCACTGCTACCACGACCAGAGGTATACACTCCGCGTGGCGCCACCTTGGAGATATACTTGAGCAGCTGAGATTTGGCCACACCGGGATCACCCATCAGACAGATGTTGATATCTCCACGAATCTTCATGCCGTCTCCCATCTCCTTGGACACACCACCCACAAGTAGAAGCAAAAGCGCCTTCTTGACATCCAGGTGACCGAAAATTTCAGGGGCAATTGACTTCGCGAGGTACTCGTAGACATGGCCGGATTGTCTGTACTGGTCGATCCTGCGCGCCATGACACGATCGACCTTCATGTCCTCATACGCCTTCTTGTGTTGTTGGATATAATGCGCCTCAAGGTAGGTATCGGTCAACAGACCAGCACGCATGGCCTTGAAGCCTGTGTATGGCGTTGGCAGAAAGATCCCGGAGATGTCCACAATGTCGCCAGGGTTGATTTTGCGAACTGCGCTTCCGTAAGCTGATACTGTCAGGGACCGCGGGATCTGGCCAATGGGCACTTGCTCAGGCAGCTCCTGGACCTTGATCTCTTGGAAGGGCAAGAATTTGGAGGCCCGAGAAGATGGCTGAAGTTGACCCTTGGTCTGGTTTGCCTTGCAGTCTGCTGAAGGGCACACGGTCAGAGGGCTGAATTGCCTGTCGGTGACGGTCTGGAAGATCTCGCATCCACATCGGTCGCAGGTAAATGCGTTGACCTGCACTAGGGGCTTCACGTCTGAGACTCTAGTTGCGATGGCTCGAACGGTGATGAGGTGACCGAGGTGATCGCCACGGACCTGTCGGACCGACAGCGCCTTCAAGGGACCTTCCTCGGCTGATGTCCTGGGCTTGAAGACGAGAGTGTATCGTCTCGTGAGCTGGGCTGGGAACTTGTCCTGAGCTAGAGTGGGATCACCCATGGCCTCGACACCTTCGTCAATTTCGCGGTTCCGGTCTTGTCTCCGGGCCATCAGCACATCGAGGACATCGTCCTTGAATCTGGGTTGACGTCAGCGAAATTTATGGGAAGTGTCTGGCTAGAGCGAGCCATACGTTGTGTCTGCAGCCGGTTCGGGCATGCACTCGTCAATTGCCCTAGACAGGAGCTCGACATAGTGTTTGGTGTTGATTTCGATGGACTTGACAAGCTTCAGTGCGGCGACATCATCGCCCACCTCTTGTTCCCACTACGAAGCAGTCAGTATATAGAACAGCATGCGTCCTGTGATCAGGGTGCACCATACCTGCTCCACATCGTCCAGGTCTATGACCACCTCGTCAATTTTTCGGTCGGCCAGTTGGCGCATAATCGATTTGTACTTGTGGTACGGCTGCTTGCTGGCTTCGCGCTCGACACGGCGGCGGGTCTCTTCATCCTCATCCTCGTCCATGAAATCATACTCGTCGTCGGTATCATTTCCAATGTCGACACTGGCAAGTGCGTGGGTGAGAGCCTCGTCAGGAGACGCCTTGAAATCTGTCAGGAAGGTCTTGAAAGCACCTGAAGAGCAGTCGCGTCAGTAATCAGGTCCCGCGAAATCTTTGCAACAAGAGACACCCACCCAATTGGGCTTCATAGTCGACAGGCGCTTTCCACTGAAGGAGCGCCATCTTTCTTGCTTAGGTGGAATGAGTAAACAAGGCGGATTCTCGGGTGGCAAAAGATCTGAGGTGTGATGCAAGTAAGTAGAGGTCTGCAAGAAAGTGAAGTGTTCGCAGTGGGGGTTGGAGGCGGGGAATGGTGGTAAATTGTGGCATGGAAAGAGAAGAGCTATGAATTTCCAGGCGCGTCGTGGACGTGCCTGAAAAAGTCGCGTCATCCCTGTTAAAGTGGTCTGGCACCGCCACAGGCACGGATCCTTGTCGGCAGGTACGGAGGTACTTAGGGATCAGGGTAGGTACGGGATATATACCGCCGCCGTGCATCGTCGTTTCTTACAGTCCTGCCCAATAACATTTCCAGTGGTTTAAATCAGTCTGTTTTGGCTTTCAGAATGAATGCTCGGTGAGACCACTGCATGTGAATTATTCTAGTATGATGTTGGCGGCGGTGAAATATCTGCGTTCGGGTCGATTTCTCTAAAAGTGACTTCCAGTCCAAGGACGCAGACAGACAGGCATTCCCAAGGTTGAGGCTCCTGAAGCCGAGGCTCGGATAGCGGCAATTCGCGGGCGGATCAACAGCTTCGTAGGTCAGCTATTGCTCTCGTCTAGAGGAACCTCACGGTCCCAGATACCCAATTGCTCTCAGTATCTGTTTATGTCCTCCCATAATGTCTCAGCGAAAGGCGACGAGTGCGGAGATCTCTCTGGTTAACTTGAAAAACTGCCTAGTCAATTTGCCTGCCTCTCTTGTGTCTTTACTAGAAAACATCAACACCGTAAGAGCTGCTCTGTATCTCTCTGGCTATACATGGAAGCCGTACTAATATATCCTGATCCTATCAGCCCATTCAAAATGTCATCGTCGAGCTTACCTACCGAGATACATCTACTTCGGCGGACAAAACACCTGGCGCATCGGCCCAGAAGTCAATATACTTAGGATGGACTGGCGTGTCTAGCAAGAGAAAGCTCGCGTCCGTCATATCAAGAGACAGCCTCAGCGGCTCAAGGAATATTTCCGGATCGCGCGAACAGGATATCCCTCTGGTGGAACTCGACCCGACGTTGGCCAGCACATTGGGACTTGGCGAAGGCCAAAGGGTCATGGTCACCATTCATACGGACCCACCACTTGCGCATACCGTCAATATTGAACCACTTACGCCTGATGACTGGGAAATCATAGAGCTCCATGCCACATTTCTCGAGCTGAATCTCCTGTCGCAAATCCGGGCGCTACCGAACCCGGCCTATGCTCCAGCATCTGGGGCCAGCAGTGGCCCGCACTCGTTGACTCTGCACTTGTCGCCTACTTCAACTGCCAATATCAAGATAGTATCTCTCGATCCGCCACAGCCATCCGATGTCCCTTTTGCAAAAATAGCACCCGATGCCGAGGTCATCGTTGCGCCCAAGGTCCGGCCCAAGTCTTCCCGAAGTAACAGAGAAAACCGTAGTGTGGCCAGCACTTCGAGGAAGAGTGGAAGAAGCTCAGCAAGCACGGTCAGAAGGAGGAGCCAGCGTGAGGAGCGCAAACCTGCTCTGTTCCTAAGGGCAGTGGATCGCAAACTCTGCCACGAGTGGTTTGATGACGAGGTCGGCGTTGAAGAGCTCAGCATCTGGGTTGACAGAGACTTGCTGGTGTCCAACGAGTTTAGAGGCCTGAAATGGGTAGCAGTCAATTTGATGAAACCTGCCAGCCTTCAAGAACCCGGGCCTATGCAAGGGCAGTCGCCAGAAAACCCGATATCTGCCGAGCTACTCAAATCAGGCCGGAAAATTGTGGCTCAGCTATTGCCCTGGGATGACCCACCAAATGGACAGACAGCAGCCCTGTCAACCATCCTCTGCGCGGCATTTGGAAGTCAGGGTGTCATCGGAGGTGTCGTGAAAATCGAGCCTGCTTCGCAGCCTTTGGCCAAGAAGTCGATCCTCAAGACTGATGTGGGGGACGAAGACCGCCCATCAGTGCAACATTTGAGGGTGTTTCCATTCACAAGTGACGGCGCAGCACAACAGTCAGGTCTCAAATTTGGTGGCGAGTCCAAGGCTGAGCGCGAGGAGGCTGCCAAAAGAATCAAGCATATCTACGGTGCAAAGTCCGACAAGGGACTGTTTGAGGGCCCCTTGACAGATGGACTACTCTTGGGCACTTTCGACGGACTCAACCATTCAGCAGGCTGGGAAGGTGGAATTCTGCGATTTCATCCGCCATCTGCATCACAGACGCCAGGCAAAGCACCCACTCACTGGATACTTGGCTCGGACTGGCAGCTGCCCATTGAATTCCAAGCCCCCATACCGCGTCCTTCCTGGCTTTTAGCATCAGATATAGGCGACGATCTGGGCACCGGAGACCCTTTAGTGGGAATCGACTCACTTCTGAAGGAACTTCGGTCGCATCTGTCCCAGCTGTCATCTGTCCTATTGACTGGAGCTCTGGGCTCCGGAAAGACATCTGTCGCACAGTCGGTTGCGAGATTTCTGCGTACTGATCAGCTCTTCTACACGACCTATTTCTCATGCAGAACTCTGGTCAATGACGAGAGCAGGATAAGCACAATCAAGGAGACGCTGAATCGACTCTTCTTGAATGCTAGCTGGGGCGCTCGACTCGGGGGCAAGAGCCTAGTGATTCTGGACGACCTAGATCGACTCTGTCCAGCCGAGACAGAGCTGCAAGTCGGTAACGAGAATGGTCGCAGCAGACAGGTCAGTGAGGCTATTTGCTCTATGGTCCGTCAATACTGTGGCCGGGACAGCAGTGTGGTCCTTCTCGCTACTGCCCAAGGCAAGGACTCGCTCCACAATGTACTTGTTGGAGGACACTTGGTGCGGGAAATTGTGGCGCTGCGGGCGCCCGACAAACCTGCTCGTCGGACCATCATGGAAGCGATTACTCAGCAGAACGCAGTGCCCGAGCAAGGAGACGCTGCATCTACACGCAACGGTAGTAGGCCTACGACGGCTGATGGCAGCGCACCTGGAGATGAGAATGCTTGGATGGATGGAGCAAGTCCGCCTTCGCAGCACACCCCTACGCCTGCGGGGTTCACCATCCAGACTGATCTGGATCTGCTCGATGTCGCGGGTGAGACCGATGGCTACATGCCAGGAGACCTCAACCTGCTTGTATCAAGAGCTCGCAACGAAGCTATCATGCGGTCGCTCACAGAATCGACTGCCCAGCATGACGTGAGAACTGTACCACTCGGCCGAGTTGATTTTGACAACGCACTCAAGGGCTTCACTCCGGCGTCATTGCGCAACGTGACCCTGCAAAGCTCAACCACAACCTTTGACTCCATCGGCGGGCTCACAGAGACTCGCCAAGTCCTCCTCGAAACCCTCCAGTACCCCACCAAATACGCCCCCATCTTCGCCCAGTGCCCGCTCCGTCTCCGCTCCGGCATCCTTCTCTACGGCTACCCGGGCTGTGGCAAGACGCTCCTCGCCAGCGCCGTAGCCGGCGAGTGCGGCCTCAACTTCATCAGCGTCAAGGGCCCCGAGATCCTCAACAAGTACATCGGCGCCTCGGAAAAGAGCGTCCGCGACCTCTTCGAGCGCGCCTCGGCCGCCAAGCCCTGCGTGCTCTTCTTCGACGAGTTCGACTCCATCGCGCCCAAGCGCGGCCACGACTCCACGGGCGTGACAGACCGCGTCGTCAACCAGCTGCTGACGCTCATGGACGGTGCCGAGGGCCTCTCGGGCGTCTACGTGCTAGCTGCTACCTCGCGGCCCGATCTCATTGACCCGGCTTTGCTGCGGCCCGGGCGATTGGATAAGTCCATTTTATGCGACTTCCCGAGTCTGGAGGAGAGGGTCGATATCATTCGTGCGATCGGGCGGAAGGCCAAGCTCAGCGAGGCGGTGCTGCAGTCTGACGAGGACTTAGCTGAGATCGCGAACCGCACGGATGGCTTCTCAGGGGCGGATCTGCAGGCGCTGGTTTCCAACGCTCAGCTGGAAGCGATTCAGGACGTGCTGAAGGACACCGACGTCGGTGCCGGCAGCGGCAGCACTCGCAAGCCCGGCCAACGACACGGTGCCGGGAAGTCGTCCAGCAGCTCTGCAGCGCACAACTTCGTGCAGTTCCGCTACGGCGAACACGACGATGCCTCCGGCGCGGAGCAAGGCCAGACGCGGTCGTCGGAGCTCGCGCAGCAGGCGATGATCGCCGCGAAACTCGAGAGCATCAAGCTGTCGCGGAAGAGGGCGAAGCAGCAACGCAGTGGTGGTGGCGGCGGCTCAACAGCCGCGGAGCCGGATGAAGGCAAGACGAATGGGGAGCAGAAGGAGGTTATTATCCAGTGGCGGCACTTGGTCAAGGCGCTGGATGGGACGAGGACGAGTATTGGGCGTGAGCAGCGAATGTTGTTGCAGAGGATTTATAGAGAGTTTGTTGTGGGACGCAGTGGAGAGATGAGGGATGGGCAGGCGAGCATGGAGATTGGGGGGCGGAGTAGCTTGATGTAGTGATTCTACTGTATACTATCGTTCGCGACGAACTCATTCTCTATTGTCTATAAGCAGCACGCCCGGTCCACTACTCATCCTGCGGAGACAGTTCACTTCCTGGGAATGTGGACAGCTCCAGAGAAAATAGAATTGGATGTCTCATCCAAACTTCGTGCTGCTCGGTATAACAATCAACACCAGAGTGACACTACCTAGGTGGTCCCATGCGGTCTGCTCAAATGGTCAGCCTATTATGCATCTAATACTTTGTGGGCCTCTTCTTCTTCTAGCTTCTCTGATGCAGCATCGCATACATTCTTCCTGTCGAAAAATACAATCTGCAGGCATGCGGGTCGCATTGATGTATCCATCATCGCTCTCATAAAGTGCTTTACCACCCATTTGAAGTCTGACTCTTTGGTCGTAGCTTGAACACAACGCCAGTATAGCGGACACGCTTCCCATTGCTATTGGACGTATGACCACTGGCGAGTGGTGGCCACGTAGCAGAGAGAACAACTTTGCTTCTTCAAGAGGCGGTATAGCGCCATTGCCCTCCGAACAGATGACAGAAGCTATGTCAACTTCTTCGCGGCACGCATCTGACCCAGTGCAAGGAACGGTGCCGATTGAACGAGCTAGAAGGAGAGTCAGCTCGATGGGACCAATGTGATAACTTCCGCTCCCACTTTCCCTCTGCCTTCCACCTGGCTCTATTGACAGCCCAAGGGCTTGTGACCTCTTAAACCTCACTGTCGCGTATAAATCTGTTACAGTCTCATCAACTACCAGTTCGATGATTTCGTCGCTCTCTGTCGCCCGCGCCTTCACTGTATCAGACATATCTGTGGGGACTTTCAATCCGCATCGTGTAAAATCCCCTCCTTTTGACAGTCCATCGAACACCACAGGGAACAGACTGCCGACTCGTGACTGTATGGCTCCGGGTACGACCTGCAACCACTTGGTCCGTCCTGGACGATCGGGCCAGGAAACCAATGAATCCAGAACTATGCAGATGCCGCCATAGCAAACAGCAGGTCTCATTCGGTCGGTGCCGTAGTATTCTGGGTGCATGCCTGAAAAGAGCCCTTGTGCCCTCATCATGAGCTCCTCCATCGTCATACGTTTGAAGAGAGATTTCAAACGATCGATTGATAATGGGTCTCGGACATCCCTAATCTGCGCGTCTTGGAGCAAACCAAGCATCGATGGGCGAATGTCAGGATCGAATTTGGTCAATGAAAGTGTCCAAACAATGAGGATGATACCGTCCGCAAGATTCAGCAGGCACCCTTGTCTCCGGTCACATGTATCGCGATTCCAGCACCCGCAACATTCTTGGAGGCCGAAACAAGCCTTCAGATAACCACTGTAGGCATCGCCGACAGTACTGCCGAGCCACAACGAGGCCTTGTAGTTGCAGCGGGAAAGCTCTGGAAAGGATCGGATGGCAGTTCGAAGGAGCCCGGCGCCATAACTGTCCTCGCAGTATCCAATCCAACGCTGGCACATGTTGTGCAGTTCGCCGTCTCTTAGGTCCAGTGCACTTTCCAGATCTTGGTCAGCCGAAGCGATGGCTTTCATGAGCCGAGCTGTGCAACCCAGTATCTGTGCAAACCAGGACATTCCCCTGCCTAACAAATCTTCTATGTCTGGACCAAATGCCACCGACAAGGCCTCTTTCCAATGAACTCTCCCTGTAAATACAGGGATCTGAGCTTGAAATAGGTCTCCGGCGGATCGCACGACGTATTGTTTCCTTTGCAAGAGGTAGAGCGGTTGCTGAGACGATTGCCTTGAACAGTTGATCGTGATGGAGGCCTGGCCACCTGTCCCGGATCTGTACCGTTCAAGTCCTTCGGAGTCCAGGATACAGACGCTAAGCCCAAGAAAATAGTGTGCAAACGCTGCTAACCAACAGCATGCTTTGGTCCCAGTGATACTAATTGCGTCAAGTTCATGGCGGCCAAGCTTTGCAACCGCCAGGAGGATTTCGGCGATATCCCGATGAGACCCAACAATGGACGGACATTCTCCTGACAATTTTTGATATTGATTCAATATCACTGGGAATGTGGTCGCGGAATAAATGCCCGCGCAGACGTCTAGAAGCGAGCTCCACTGGCGCAGGGACGGTCGGCTCTCGCGAGGCGCACCCATGAGGTCCACAAGCTCTCGGAGAAGATACACAGCGGATTCTCTTCTGGGAGCCAACTCGCTCAGCGCGCCGAAAAGTGCTAGACATGCGTATCCATTCTGGGTCTTGGCGAGGTGGCGGACTGGGGCTTCGATGCCGAAGCCGAAGTGGAGGACCTGACCGATTGACGAGAAAGAGGTCAGGCTCATCAGTGCGTTGCTGACGTTGGTCTCGCCCTGTGCCGAGAGCCAGAATGTGCCGGCAATGGCGTGGGCTGTGGCAAGCGTGCCGGGATGAACGTCGGCTGCGGCCAGTCTGTTGAAGACGGATATTGTGGCCGAAACAGTGGTGTTGGCTAGCGAGACCCAGTCCACGGCGCCTTGTTGGTCAAAGACTGAGCTTTCTGGGAGATTTAATGCCATGATCTTCAGGCAATTATGGGGTAAAGCTTTGTTGTAGATGACTGTGTTGCAACGTGCACAAATTCGTATGCAGCAATCTGAGCCTCTGGCAAATTAATTAGAGAAACGAGAGATCCCAAAAAGCTTAGTGAATGCGCTGAGGGGTATCTCACATAAGATAATAGAATGTGCCGAGCAGAATTGCAGCTTGTGTGGCACACCTACTGCAGTGACGTGTACGCATTTGACCCGGTCGGGCGAGAACGTGACTGCGTGTGCAGAGCTGCATGCCTAGCGACTATCACAGCCTGATTTGTGGATACATATCTGCAGACGAATTCGGATATTTCGCCCCCAGCCGATGTTCAGCTTGCAGGAGCGTCCACCATGACCACCTGCTTGCCGAAGGCGAAATACGCCGCGCCGTCGATGTCCTTCTTGAGGCACGGAGTATCCGTCCCATCCGCCAGCAACAGCACATCAAGGACCAGATCGGCCTTGCTGCGCAGGACTTCTTGTGAATGCTCTTGACTCAGCAGTCGAAAAGTGGCGTCCAGAGAAGTGTCGTCGAGGATGATCTCCATGTTGGTTTCCTTATTTCTGTAGCGGAATCTGCCGTGCTTGAAGCGTATAAGCTCGAGTTCTGTGTCTTGCGGCCTTATCGCACCGGATGTTGCGGAGATTATTTCGTTGTCAGGAGCCGGTGTATCGAGCTGTTCTTTCAAATTGGTGCTTGACTCCACGTCCACAGCTGAGGCAGGCTGGTCTTGTCCGGCTTCAGAATCTGCTGTACTGTCTGTGCTGATATCCGCATGAGAACTGGCATCTCCCTGCCTGACGGGGCTGTTCAAGTTGCCAACTCCCGAGCCACCGAAAGCACCTCCCTCGTCATTATTTCCGGACCCAGCTTCGTTCGAATCGCTCATGCTACCACTCTCGACCGCAGACTCCGACGCCGGAGTGGAAGAACTGGTGAATCCTTCGACACTGGTGTTGTCGTCGTGCATCAAATCTGCATCGGAATCATCTTCACCATGAATGGCAATTGAGGGCTGAGCCTCGATGACATTTGCACTCACAGCCTCCTCCAGAATTGCGACGAGGCCCGGAACATGGTTGGAATGGCCTCCCAAAGCGAGGCACGATGCAGCAGCCAGTGTTGCGCTCGAAGTCGAGAGATTCAACGGGAAGATTGTGCTCTCGTTGGGGTTAGGTATCTTGATCTTCCCCTGCAGCTGACTCTGCTCGTGGAGTATGTCTCGAAACTGCCGCTCCAGATGAACGTTAAGTTTCCGCTGCAGCACGTTGAAGTTTGCGGTTGCTGGGAGCCGCCACCCAGTGTACAGTTTCCCATGGGTCTTCGGCACCACGAACTGCCCATGGAGGTGGATGAAAGTGCTGCAAAGATAGCAGGCATCTTTGTTTGACGCAATCACTCGTGGGCGGGGCTTCTCTACGCTCAAGCCCTCGTAGTGAGCCAGAATTTGGATTTCGGCGTGAATCTTTGATGCTTCTAGCACCTCCTTAACAGCTGTGCGCAAGTTGCGGGGTGAGCTTTTGAGAAGCTTCTTTTGCACATGTTCCGGATAGTTGCGTAGATCTGCGTTGCCCATGACCCTGCTCAGCAGGTCCGTGATAATCGGTGTGGCTGCGGCGTGCTGAACTCGTTCGAAGGCTACCGCCAGAGGACATATCGTCTCGACAGACACGTGGGCGAGTATCGAACTCTTCCTAGCCTCGCCGCAAAGGAACGCCGCAGCTTCTCGAAATCTGGCAATCTTGGAGAGGCACCCAAAGAGCCTGTCTTTCGCATTAGTTTGCATGTGATCTTCGGTAAGGCAACAAAGGAGGTCTTTCAGAGGTACTTTGCTCATGAAGCAGGCGATATGACGAACAAGATCCACCAGGTCCCCATGTCTCGGGTCCGTTGACTGGTAATCAGATTCGAATTCTTCGAGATGTGAGAGTAGAGCCTCCGAGCGAGCTCTGTACTTGAAGAGACGATCTCGGAGCATTGGGTCGGCGCACTTTGCCGCTTGGCTTGCCCATGGTGTATTTAAAAATTCCCGAAGGATGAGACCGATATAACGCTTTTTCCGCCCGCGTCCTTTGGACTTCCTCAACCGTGTACGGTCAATGATGCGCTCCCGACACAAAGCAACAATTTGACTGAGTACCTCTCCTTCAATGGATTTCACTTCGGTTCTAGATGCTTGCGTGCAGAATACGAAGGTCAGTTTCATCTCAATGGACTGAAAACAACGTGCAGAGACTTCGGAACTGACCTGCAGAAATCCTTGCGAGTCTGTCAAGGATGGCCTCGAATCCAGTTTTGATTTTGTAAAGCAGCTGATTTCTGCTTTCCAGCGAGGCCTTGTTGACGGCTATGAGGATACTGCAGCCCTGTGTACTGGGCACCTCCTCTATGCATACAGCCGTGACTTGCTCAGAGTCGTCCGAGACGCTAGATAGGAACGCAAAAGTCGTCGCGAGTTGCTTTTCCAGCTCAAATGAAAGAGTTCTGCCCTGAATTCCCGCTTGTCGTTCGACCGCTGGCTGACTGGAGAACTCGTGGACCTGTCCAGGCAGTGAACTGAGCATGTTGAGCAGTACAATGTTTTCAGCACATGTGATCGCCTGGGATGCCTGAGATGGGTTTGACTGCTGTTGTTTTGAAGTCTGCCCGGGATTCAAGGACGTGCTCAGCCGCTGTGAAGTGGCTTCTGGAGCCTTGCCATTTTGAGCCTTCTTCTTTGCCATCGCCGGAGGTAGAATATGCCCGTATGGCTCTGATGCGTGGACTGTCTTTCACGGGGCAAGATAGCGCGGGTCAAGCTGCGTACAAATCCTGAGGGGCAACCGAACAGGCGCGTCGTACGGTGACCACGAAGACGAACAGAGCTCGCAACATCTTGGGCTCCCTTTGGTACTTATATCAAAGATGCTTCGCAGTCCTCATAGCAGGAGTGGCTCGCTTGGATCCGCTCGCGCTGCGGGAGGCCCACCGCCTCATCACTGTACGACCTGACATGCATAGCGTCCAAGGGAGCAAGGGAGCATGCAAACGGAACGCTGCGGCACCGGAAGAATGACCGGCGACTATGCTCACTGTGGTGTGCATTGCCAGAAATTCTGCTGGACAAGGTGAGGCTCAGGACATGACGTTGAAGCTTTGGCCATGCGAACGGAAGCTCCCGAGAGCTCCAAAAGCCCCGAACCACCAAAAAAAAAAACAGCGTTTGCAGGGGTGCGCTCAGGGCCCTTCGGATGATACACCAGACGTTGCAGCATTCATGACCAGGCAAGGAACAGGCAAGACATTAACCTTGGAAACCGCCCGGACGGGCGAAGCAGCTTCATCAACGTGTTCACAAGCTCTATTCTCGACACAAGACTCTTCATTACTATCTAAACAACCCATCATTTATAACTCCAAACCGTCTTGCCGTCTAGTCGAACATGTCTTCCTGTAAGTGGACCCTGAAAGACCCATAACTTAAGCTTGTCCGCCCACATGGCGCCCTTGCTCAAGGGCCTTTGGACGAACCCACCGGACTGAGTCCTTCTCGCAGTCTTCAACGGCAGTGCCAAGGTTGTAGCAAAATGCAAGTTGCCTCAAGGAGTCACTAGAGAGCAAGGCATAGCAATGTTGCACGACACCGACTTCTTCATCAACTGCGAGTACGTTGCTTCCCGTCCCTCCGTGGGAAGACTGCGCGTCGTCGTGCTCTGAAACACACTGATGCGAAATACCAGCCCCTCGCTGGCGAAATACGATTTGATTGACAAAGACTTGGCCGATCCGGCGTTGCCCGATTCAGTCAAAGCGCTGGGGCCTACGTCGGTCTACAAAATCCTCGATATCGTCGAGAATGTGCCCAAGGGCATCTGGGGCAGCAACGTGGAGTCCAAGTATGAGTTTACGGATACGGAGCGTGGGTTGTTCTGCCGAATTTACAGCCCGCTGAGTATCACGATGGATGCACTGTGGGAGATTCGCGAGGCGGAGGATGGAGATGGGCTTGAGGTCGTTGAGGAGGCCGATATCAAGTGCTCGAGGTTGCTGGTTGGCCTCGTGAAAGGGCAGTGTGAGGCTGGTGGTGAGTTTTGAACAGTTTCCAATCGCATTCCCTCATGCTGACCTCAACCAGCTGTGAAGATTCATGCCAAAATGATGGATCGCCTGAAGAAGGAGCTCGAGACGGCTTCTTCATGAAGATAACAGCGCAAGAGCGGCGTTATGCCAATGGCTCGGAGCTCGACACAACGTTGAACTTGCCCTTGGATCTCTGGAAGAGTTGGCATACACTGGGACATATAGTACGCATACATACATGAGATTCCCTCAGATGGCAATGATGGCATATAATGGCTAGATTTCCGTAAAGACTTTAGCCTTTGACGAAATAGCATGTGGTAACTGATTACGCAGTAGTTTTCTGTTATTCGAGATGGGCACACACTTGTGCCGCAGACTATTTTAATCCCTCGACATCAAAAACATTGTCCGTGTCCAGCCTTGTTTTAAGTGTACCAGTGGAATAGAATATGCACAATGAATGAATTCGTGGAACCTTGATGAGATCTCAGTTCTTTTGTGAGGATAATGACATCGTGATATTAGACCCCTGCACATGTGCAGGGATATCTGAGTACTTAGTACTTAGGTACTTTGATTCCCGACGCTGTACTTGTCCGTGCGCCTTGGTTACGCTAGCGCGGCTTCAGCCCTGCACTCGCTCCCGTCTCAGGATCCGCTGTTCAGGGACCCACCATCTCATCAACTCCCACTAGAAACATCACCACCCGCGAAGACAACCTGTCAGTATCATCGTACAATAGAACAGTAGTCTTTTCTGTATCTCCCTACCCATCCGATCACCACTCGCATTATCTCCCAGGATGGACACCTGGTAGGGCTGGCACGCGACCCCGCCGACATCCGAACAAAGAAAGGCCTGTTTCCACCAACGGAGCAGTCTCATGACGGACCTAGCCAAAGCGGACGACCTACACATCGCATCCCATGATCTGATTTAACGATGTACGTGCGAACCTTACTCTTGTTTAGAGATCTTGCTGTCCCAGAGTAGTTCCTCACCTGACACGGAAACTCCGTCACAAGAGCATCATACTACTACCTTTGAGACGTTGACTGCCCTTTAAGAAGCATTTCCTCAAACTGTGTCTCAATCGAGCGCATGCACCAGCTTCATGAGTCTCAGGCAATACGAGGAGCGAGTGGTCGTCTTTGCTTCGCTGAGAGCAGTTGCTGTCTTTGCCCAATACCCCCCAGGGCAAATTTCCTTAGCTCAAGCCGAGACCGTGACTCATGATACTTTGAGTCTTGTCGAGATTCTCGTTGACTTCTGCTTTCATATGGAAGCCATGACACACAGCTAACTCTTTACAGTACAAGAGCCCCCTTCACACTCAAGGGGTATGCCTTCAGCAACTGGGTACCCTTGTGCTTGAGACCTCGTGTTCTCCCTGGCTTAGTGGCTCGAATGAACGCGCGGTCAAAACTGTCGAAGATTGCCGTCTCCTGTGCGGACGTTGCTATCTCCGATCGGGCCAGCGGCAGCACATGCGCTCGACGCTTTCGCGACGGATACATACCTTACAATTATATGGCAGATCTGAGTTGATTCTGAGAGCTATCAGTCAAAGCGTCCAGCAAACTCCTGAAGCAATGGCGTCTAGGTATCTCTCAGTCTACGGCGACTTCTCGGTCACCAAGCAGAAGGCGATTGAAGATGCCAAGAAAATGCAGGTGGTCGTGGAGGAGGAATGCGCCAGAACGGGTCAAGAAGTTCCACCATATCGGCTATCAGAGTTGACAGGAAAGGGAAGTTTTGGCCGTGTCTACAAAGCTTCAGACTTGAACACAAACCGGGTCGTGGCAGTCAAGATCATCGACATCGAGGAGTCGGACACGCTGAACCCTAAACTTGCCGATACGTACTCAGAATTCCTCAAGGAGATCAGCGCCCTCAAACTGCTGAGAGAGGGTGGCGCGAGGAACATCAACCACGTCCTCGATGCTCTTCCTGTGGGCCAGTCTATGTGGATGGTCAGCGAGTATTGCGCCGGAGGTAGTGTGGCCACACTGATGAAACCGACTGCTCCAGGAGGCCTGCAGGAGAAGTGGATCATACCCATTCTCAGAGAAGTTGCTGAGGCTATCTTCTGGGTGCACAAAGCCGGTATCATCCACAGAGATATCAAATGTGCGAACGTCCTGATCACGGAAGCCGGTGGAGTCCAACTATGCGATTTTGGCGTGTCCGGCGTAATAGAGACAAGGTTCGACAAGCGATCTACGTTCATAGGAACGCCGCATTGGATGGCACCCGAGCTCTTCGACCCTTCGGCATCATATGGAATCGAAGTGGACATATGGGCCTTCGGGTCCATGGTATTCGAAATTGCTTCGGGACTGCCACCGAACGTCATGGCCGGCATCGATGTGACACAGCTTGGAACTTACCTCAAGCACCACACACCAAGACTGTCTGGTGATAAATACTCTGACAAGCTCAAGGACCTCGTCGCCTTCTGTCTGGTGGAAGATCCAGCCAAGAGACCCATTATTGAAGAGGTTCAGCACCATCCTTACTTATTCAACACCGAGAACTCACACCCAACCTCATCGTTGTCCATGTTGGTGAAGGCATTCCGAGTATGGGAGGGACAAGGAGGCAGCCGCAAGTCCCTTTTCGCCATGGGCGGTGCTCAAGGCCCAGCGGACCCAGATCTGTCCTCGACCGCGCTGGCAAACGATGAATGGAACTTCAGCACGACTCTCGCCTTCGACCAGCGCATCATGAGCAATACAGACGTACAGGCTGTCTATGATGTCTATGGCTCTCAAGTCGATCTTGCAGAACCCATGCCTCAAACGTCCAGCATGAAGTTAAAGCGAAGACGGCCACCACCAAATCTGCCTGCAATGAAGGTACCATTGGAGAAGATCTTCGACCCCAATACGATCTCGAACTATGAGGAGAATGCTCGGGCGTACTATGGGATGCCAAATCTACCGCCTGTCCCAGATTTGCCGCTACGATCAGATTTACCGCTGCGGGATAATAGCAATACTGCAACATTGCGAGAGTCGCTGATTGACCTCGATGCGTCCCTCTACGGAGGCCGCTTGTCTAAATTTGTGGACATGGAGACCATCAAAGCCGGCCCTCGGAGGTCACGAGATTACGATTTTGGAGACGAATACGCCAGAGGGCCCAACAGCGACCCGGAGACGGTCATCGCGTCCTCGAACAGGAAGACTCAAGACTGGAAATTCCCATCGATGATGCCGCAGTCGGCGAATCCAGAGATGACAAGTTTCCCCTTCAACAGAGAAGACAACAGCGAAGACAACAATAGCTTTCGCTTCCCCGGATCCGCAAGTCGTTCCTTCAATGATGATAGTAGCGAATCCCGCTTTCCCGGCCCAGATAGACGCCCCGTCCAAGAAGACGGCGGAGGCTTCCGCTTCCCAGGCCCCTCGAGTCGTCCTGTTCAGGAAGACGGAGATGGCTTTCGTTTTCCTGGCCCTTCGCGCCGTCCGATCCAAGAAGATGGGAATGGCTTCCGCTTCCCTGCCTCGGCAGCCCGACCGCCCCTGCAGCACCATTCGACTGAGCCTGTCGGCTTCTCTCCAGACGCGAACAGCAGCCACAACCTCATGGTGCCTCGCGCCGACTCTCAACTCGACAATCGCATATCAATGAGCAGCCTCATTGACCTCGACGAGAGCGTGCCAGAAACCACCATGCCCGCAAACTTCCGCCGCCCATCTACGGCCAGCTCAGACATCGTCTCGGAAGCGGACAGCGCTTTCGACCTCGACAGCGACACCTCGTTCATGCCACTAGCCCCCTCCAACCGCGAGCCCTCCATCTATATCTCCAACGACTCCGACTTCCCGCCGCCCAACAGCAACCGCGAGCCGTCCCTCTACGTCTCCGCCGACGCCGCTCTCCCACCCGATTTCAACCCCCGCGAGCCGTCTCTCTACGTCTCGGCGAGCGACTATGACTTCGCCCAAGCTACTCAACGGCCCTACCCCGCCGGCGTCATCAACGGCACCGTCCGCCGCGGCCGCAACCCCAGCGTCGCAACCTCGGACACGTACGTCGACGATGAGAGCCTGTACACCGGCCCGGCACCGGACGATTACAGCCGCGCCAGGAGCGTGAGCGCGAACGGGGGCGGCTCGTTGCGGGCGTTTCCCGAGTACACCACTAGCAGCAGCAGCGCAGGGCGCAGGTCGCCCGGCGGGTCGATGTCGTCGACGAACTCGGCGTACCAGAGTGCTGGGGACCCGAGGCCGTTGCCGCCGTTGCCTGGCCCGCCGTCGGAGAGGGTGATGATGGGCGAGGGCGGGGCGGTGATGCGGGATGAGTTTCTGCGGTTGTTGGAGGGCATGACTGGACATTTGAAGTTTGCCGGGGAGTATGTGGCGGAGTTGCCGGTGAGGAGGGCGGGGAGGCTGTCTGGGGTGCAGAATGGGTCGGGGGAGGGGTTTGATTGAGAATGCGCGTTGGATACTTCTGGATAGGTGTTTTCGAGTTTCGTTATGAGTTCTTGTTAAGGGTCTGAATCTGGATCTGGATCTGGATCTGGGCTACGCGGTTGGGTATTACACTGGTTTCCTGGGAGGATACTTACAGGCCACGGCATAGGGATTTGGGATGGCATCGTGTACAAGGGCAAGAGCGAACATCATGATGATGGCAATGTGTTTTAGATCGGTACGATCACGATTTAGCATACGCATACATGGGAGACGAAAATGATATGCACATCTTGAAGCAGGCTTCGAGATTGGTGGCGAGTACTAAGAATTGTGGGATACGCTCAGGATAAAGATGTAAAATAGGAGAAATGGAATTTCGCAACAAAGACAAGACGCATTTTGAGTTTTCATCACTTGTTCTTAGCTAATTCTAAAAAGGAATGGAGAATTTGTGGATGTGAGGTAGACAGTCGCCACCCATTCCACCACCGGCGGCTTCAGGTCATCAACCGTAGCAATTTTGAAATGAGTCAAAGGCAGATTTTCACCAACTCAACAACAACTTTCACCACTACAACAAACCAACTCTTCTACGGATTAAGGTTACCAATCAGCCGTCAAGACACCGAAAAGAACGATTCCAGCCTCTAAAATCGACAAACTGGCTTCATTCGGCCGCACAACAAGAAACATCCTGCGCCTTAAACCCCAACCTCCCACCCGCACTATCTCGTCAACCACCACCACCGCCGCCAAAATGAAAACCCGCATACTCAAAGTCCCTCCCGGCCCAGGAGAAACCGGCGCCTTCACCGGCCCTCACCCCCTCGAAACTTGGACTCCCTCCACCGCGCCGGCCGCCCAGCCCACCCTCGCGCCCCTCCGCGAAGCCGCCGCCCTCCTCCGCGAGAGCGCCATCCCCGTCGCCTTCCCCACAGAGACCGTCTACGGCCTCGGCGCCGACGCCACGCGTAGCGAGGCCGTCCGCGGCATCTACGCCGCCAAGGGCCGGCCGTCGGATAACCCGCTGATCGTGCACGTTAGCGACCTTGCCATGCTGCGGGAGCTGCTACGCCCCGCCGCGGGTACCACCACCACCATCACGACCACCAATGACGACGAGAAGGCGGAAGAAGAGGAGAACCTCATCCCGGAGATCTACCGCCCCCTCCTGGCGCGCTTCTGGCCCGGTCCGCTGACGATCCTCCTGCGCTACCCGGCGCGCGCCGCGATGCCGCTTGCGCCGGAAGTCACCGCGGGCCTGCCGACCTTCGGCGCGCGCATGCCGGCCAGCGCGCTCGCGCGCTCGCTCATCGCGCTCGCGGGCCGGCCGCTGGCGGCGCCCAGCGCGAACGCGAGCACGCGGCCGAGCCCGACGGCGGCGTCGCACGTGCGGGACGACCTGGACGGGCGCATCGCGCTGATCCTCGACGGCGGCGCGTGCGCGGTCGGCGTCGAGAGCACGGTGGTGGACGGGCTGTGCGAGGACGGCGGGCCGCCGGTGGTGCTGCGCCCGGGCGGCGTGAGCTTGGAGGAGTTGCGGGGGGTGCAGGGGTGGGAGGCGTGTGTGAAGGGGTATCGGGACGAGAGTGAGGAGGGGAAGGGCGTGGGGACGGGGATGGGGCCGAGGGCGCCCGGGATGAAGTATAAGCATTATAGTCCGAGGGCGAGGGTAGT
Source organism: Ophiognomonia clavigignenti-juglandacearum (assembly GCA_003671545.1). Classification (NCBI taxonomy): domain Eukaryota; kingdom Fungi; phylum Ascomycota; class Sordariomycetes; order Diaporthales; family Gnomoniaceae; genus Ophiognomonia; species Ophiognomonia clavigignenti-juglandacearum. Next base: position 192,955 of record PYFS01000149.1, on the reverse strand, counting down.
GCTTTTTGAGGAGGGAGCGAGGGGGGATGTGTTGGAGGAGTTGAGGGCGGTGGAGGGGGAGAAGGGGGTTGTTGGTGTTGTGCGGACGTTGAGGTGGGAGAGGCTGGCTGGGGAGGAGGTTGCGAGGGAAGAAGCGGTTGTGGAAGATGGTGATGCTACGAATGGAGACGCGGAGCTGGGGTATGAGATATCTACGGTCGTGATAGAAGGATCCAAGGTTCTGGACATAGGCCTTGGACGGGACACGAAGTCGGTCGCTCAAGGACTGTTCTCAGCACTACGAGAGCTCGACAGACGAGGGGTGGATATCATATTCGTTGAAGGGGTCGAGGACCGGGACGACATAGCTGCGGCGGTCATGAACCGTCTACGCAAAGCAGCATCTCAGATTAAGACATAGACTCATAGACAGCCTCACAAAGGTTATAGCATTGGAGATGATCCACTGGTCGGTCCCTCGCATCATTTCAAAAAAAACTTGATTTTGATTTCCCGAAAGCAATAACCCCAAGTACTCCTTTTCTAGAAATTTAGACGCCGTAGACTTATTCCCTACTAAACGCAAATCCTCCGCAAACCACCACCTCCTCACAGTCCCTGCCTCAACCAGTCCGTCAACTTGCTCTTGCCCAGCTGCGCCAAATGGTTCACGCCCTGCTCGCTGAACGGATCGATGCGGCGCAGGTCGACGTCCGCCGTGGGCGCCTTGCTGACGCGCTGCAGGATGATCGTAGGGTCGGTCTCGAGGATGATGCCGTCGTCGACGATCTCGTCCACGGCGAGCGACACGAGGTCGTAGCTCTCGATGATGGTGCGCTTGTCGACGGACGCCTTGAAGAGCAGGTGCAGGGAGTCGCGGAGGGCTAGAATACCGTTATAGAGAAGCACTTCGTTTTCCTCGACGCTGCCGATGAGGTAGAGCATGACGTCGCTTTCGGATTTGTAGAGGACGCTGAGTTGTCTTGTGTCAGCCTGGCTTTTTTTTCCTTTGTATTTGTGTATTTGGTCTGCGAGAGCTCACATCCGGCCGTCGAACAGGAGGATGTCTCCGGTCTGTTTTGCGGTCTTCTCAAGGAGTGCCTTTTCGAATGCCTTTTGTGACTTCAAGTCTGGGTATGGGTTCTTCGAGGATGCTATGGGAAAGATCAGCGGTTTGCCCTCGTCAATCAACCGGGCCAACCTTTCGGCATACGGGCATTGTGTCCTGGCGCAGTAGGGCCGTGATGGGGAGAGTCGTAGTACTAGGAGGCATGGTAAGCTTTGATCGTTCTGGTGGTGCTTCATGTGGGCCGCTTTGGGTGGCTGCGAAGATTTCATTGCTTGCTCACTTTCGCGAAGAGTCTTGAGCCATCCTCCTAGAAAGACAGAGCATCGTCAGCGTGTCTACAGCACTGGGAGTTGCGCAAGCACCAGGGCCGCAACATTGCCCTATGACCGCCGGCAGAGAGAGTTCGTACAGTCGAGAGAATGAGGATGGCATTGACAGAGTAAAGTGACATTCCTGGAGCCATCTTGCCTGTGTTGCGACTGTCGAAAGCAAGGAATAGCTGTGCTGGGTATGAGAGTCGAGATGTAGGCTTAATAGCTTCACAAGTCAATCCCAAGGTCGTCAAGCGCAGCGGCTCCGTGTCCACTCCGACCCTTGCGGCGTCAGGACAAGGGTGCTGCAGGGATGCCGTGCTTTCAAAGGCCCATCCCTGGCTGTGGCGGTGCAGACTACTTTGTACTTTGGTACAAAGACCACTTAAACCTGGACAGGGATACGCGAAATGGCACGTCAAAGTGCAAGCGCGTTGCAGGACAATTTACGCGTCCTCCAGAATTTGGGCCCCAGAAAACGTTCTTGCACTCTCCCACTTCCCACACACGAACTTCCAATCCCATACCACTTATCGCGCGTTGGTGAAACTCTTGTTTTCCCACCTTTGCAACACTGATTCACAGTCAAGATGTCTTCTCCAGCAAAGCGTTCAACACGCAGTTCCCAACCTCGCAGCAGCCCGGCACCAGCAGGCGCTGAAAATGCTGCACCGGATGCCACTCCTCGACAAAGCCGGGCCTCACAGCTCGCGTCAAGCCCAATGTTCTTCGAATCCTCACCCGCCAACGGTAGCGCCGCCAATGCAGCACCATCTTCGCCTCTACGACAGATGACCAACTCTCAGAGTACCGCCGCCAATGGCGCTGCCGCGAGTTCGCCTCTGCGCCAGCAGACCGAAAGCCAGTCCGTGAACGATGGTGACCGTACGCCCCGGGCGAGTGGACTTGCTATTGGTGGTAAGTATTTCCTACCTCAAAATCATCCACCGAATTCTTGTCACTAAAACAACAGCAGAGTCCTCGCCGGTCCGCTACGATCCCAGCTCGAGCCCTGGCGGCCACCAACAGACCGACATGCGAAGTGAGACGAGCGGACTCTTTGTCGATTCGGCGCGGAAGCAACACAGGTCAAGACGCGGTGACATCCATTCCGAACGCTCGAACAGGACGCCCATACCACCTCGCCGCATAGTACTTGGCTCAGACGGAAGAGTGGTACAAGATGCGCCTGTCTCCGACGCTGCCACTTTCTCGAACATCAACCCAGGCACCTCGGATGCAGATGCACTTGGTGGTAATAGTCAAAGCCTAGTCTGGGGTACTACCATCTCCATCGACGACACTTTTGTGGCTTTCAAGGACTTTCTGAGAAACTTCAAGCGGTCATACCGCATGACGCTCGACGAGGAGCCTGATGAAGTCGTCAACTCGCCAGAGGGCCGGGTCCGACCTTACTATGAGATGTGTGAGAACATGCTGGCTCTTGGAACGAACAAACTCTTTTTGGACGTCCATGATCTCAGTGCCTATCCACCGACTCAAAAGTTGTGGCATCAGGTGCAGGCCTACCCCCAGGAATTGGTCCCGATTATGGATCAGGTGGTCCACGACCTGATGATGGAGCTTGCACGGAATGAGGCGACCAAGCAGAGACAGAGTGGTGGCTCTGCCCCGGTTCCATCGCAGAACTCCGAGGCAATGATTCCTAGCTCGGATCGCGCCGAGGAGCCCTCGACGCCCAGGCCGGCTGCTTCTCGAGAGGCAAATATTGAGGATCAAGTTGCCGACACTATTTACATGGTGCGGCCCCACGGCTTGAACACGACGACCAACCTTCGCGATTTGAACCCTTCCGACATGGACCGGATGATCCAGGTCAGGGGCTTTGTCATCAGAACCACGCCTGTCATTCCGGACATGAAGGATGCATTCTTCAAGTGTAGCGTCTGCAGTCACGGTGTGCTTGTTACCTTGGACCGTGGCAAGATTCGGGAGCCCACTGAGTGCCCTCGGGCTCGTTGCGCACAAAAGAACTCGATGCAAATCGTTCACAACCGCTGCTCCTTCGCGGACAAGCAGGTCATCAAGCTGCAGGAGACGCCGGATGCTGTCCCAGCAGGACAGACGCCTCACTCTGTGTCTATCTGCGTGTACGATGATCTTGTGGACTTTTGCAAGGCTGGTGACCGGGTTCAGGTCACTGGTATTTTCCGAGTGAGCCCAGTCCGCGTTAATCCTCGCCAGAGGGCTGTCAAGAGCATCTTCAAGACCTATGTCGATGTTTTGCACGTCCAAAAGGTCGACAAGAAGAAGATGGGAATTGATGCCTCTACGCTTGACCCGGTTGATGACGAGGAGGTTCGTGTCAATGCTTCTGGTCTGGAAGAAACCCGCCAGGTGACACCCGAAGAAGAGGAGAAGATTCGCGAAACTGGAGCCCGAGAGGATATCTACGAGCTCCTGGCGCGATCACTTGCTCCCTCAGTCTACGAAATGGACGACGTGAAGAAGGGCATTCTGCTGCAGCTTTTCGGTGGTACCAACAAGAGCTTCCAGAAGGGCGGAAGTCCCAAGTACCGAGGCGACATCAACGTCCTGCTTTGTGGTGACCCATCTACGTCCAAGTCTCAGATTTTGTCGTACATCCACCGCATCGCCCCTCGTGGTGTATACACCAGTGGCAAGGGCTCGTCTGCTGTCGGTCTGACGGCCTATGTCACTCGCGATCCTGAGACTCGCCAGTTGGTGCTTGAGTCGGGAGCTCTGGTTCTGTCCGACGGCGGTGTCTGCTGCATCGACGAGTTCGACAAGATGTCCGAGGCCACTCGTTCTGTGCTTCACGAAGTGATGGAGCAGCAGACAGTGTCGGTTGCAAAGGCAGGTATCATCACGACCTTGAACGCTCGCACGAGTATTCTGGCGTCAGCCAACCCCATTGGCAGTCGTTACAACCCAGACTTGCCTGTTCCTCAGAACATCGACCTCCCTCCAACGCTTCTGTCGCGTTTTGATCTGGTGTACCTGATCTTGGATCGGGTCGATGAGAAGAATGACAGGCGCCTGGCAAAGCACTTGATGTCGATGTACCTTGAGGACACCCCTCACTCTGCTCAGAGCAAGAAGGACATTCTTGTGAGTCAGCTTTCCTCTCTTACTTACGAACCTGCCACTGATTCTTGTAGCCTGTTGAATTCCTCACCTCTTACATCTCCTACGCGCGCTCCAACATTCACCCCACCATCTCGCAGCCAGCAGCGCGCGAGCTGGTTGACTCGTACGTTGAGATGCGCAAGCTGGGCCAGGATGTGCGCGCCGCAGAGAAGCGCATTACGGCCACCACGCGTCAACTCGAGTCCATGATTCGTCTGGCCGAGGCCCACGCCAAGATGCGCCTGGCGACCGAGGTGACCCGCGAGGACGTTCTGGAGGCGGTGCGTCTCATCAAGTCTGCTTTGATGACCGCGGCCACCGACTCTCAAGGCCGCATCGATATGTCGCTCCTCACGGAGGGCACAAGCACAGCGGACAGGAAACGCAAGGAGGACATGAAAAATGCCATTCTTCAGCTCCTGGACGAGCTGACGGCGGGCGGCCAGGCTGTCAAGTACGCAGAGGTGGCCAAGAAGCTGGGCGAGAATGCTGGTATCCCCGTGGACTCGAGTGAGTTTGCGGAGTGCATGCGGGCACTGGAGATGGATGGATCGGCCACGATCACGGGCGAGGGTGCGCGGAAGAGTGTGAGGCGTGTGACTGCTGTTGTCTAAGATGTGTTACTGTACCAGAGTAGATCTGTGTGTTGAGTGATTGGCGTTATGGCTCTTGGGTGGTGGGATCTGGTCCTGATTTTAGTGAACCTCATGGAACTTGAGATGAGGATAATGAGACGAATGAGCATACACACGTATTCCAGGCTTGCAACTGATTGAAGCTGCATGATGCCACGCTTTTGTGCCTACCCATTGCACACATTTGATCGCTCTTCATTTATTCCAAACCACACGGACGGACTTTCACCAGAAGACTGATACCCAGAGCAGGGCTCGAGCACATTCCTTCTCAGTGGATATCAAACATTTCGAGCTCCATAAAGCCATAGCACATTATTTCAAGCAGCACGGCTCCGCCCAGCCCCCATCAATACCGTCACCCCTTGACCTAAATCCCAACAGCGAAAATCTTCTCAACCGCCTCATCGACGCCCCTCACGACCAGCGTCGGCGTCAAATCCACCTTCCCGGCCCCACTGCTCCCCTCCGTAACCGCCGCCCCCAACTGATCCACCCACCCCGTGCCCTTCCGATCCACCCACGCCGCGCGCACGCCCGCCGCCCGCGCCCCGATCACGTCGAACGCGTTCGCGCTCACGAGCCACACCGCGGCGCGCGCCTTGTACCCCCCGCCGCCGCCGCCGCCGTCCTCGGGGACCGCCTCGGCGAGCAGATGGTGGTAGACCTCGGGCGAGGGCTTGTAGCGCTGCGTGGGCGCGACGGAGATGAGCTTCTCAAACAACAATTGCCCCTCCTCTGCTGCTGCGCCGCCCTTGCCCTCTGCCTTTCCATCCTCCTCCTTCTCCTGCTGCTGCTGCTGCTGCTGCTGCTGCTGGAAGAGCTTCAGCGTCGGCGCGGTGGCCACGCTGCGCGCCAGCATCGCCTCCGTGCCGTTGCTGAAGACCACGGCGGCCAGATCGCCCGCGGTGGCGGCTTTCCGCGCGGCGAGCGCCTGGAGCGCGGGGAGGACGTCCGCGAAGGTCTGCAGGCTGTCGTAGCACGCCATGAGGTCGGCGGCTTTCGCGGGGGAGAGGTGCAGGCCGAGCTCCTGCGCGGCGTGGACGAGGGCGGCGCGGGTCAGGGCGTCGAAGGGGATGTACGGGGCGGCGGGGAGGGAGGCGGAGAGGCGCCAGGTGTACTCGAGCTGGTACTGGCGCCACTTGGCGGCGAGCTCGTCGGCTTTCGCGGGCGGGAGGAGGGACGGGGTCAGGATGGTGGTGAGGTCGCTTGCGATGGAGGAGGTGTCGAGCAGGGTGCCGTAGAGGTCAAAGGCGATGGTGAGTTTTTGTTTTTGTTTGGGGGCCATGATGCTGTGAGCGAGGTTTGATAATAGGTTGGTTGGCTTGGATGTTGAGGGGAATGCTAGTAGTTTACGGCTATGATTCTTATAGTTTTCGGTGGTATATACCATACATGTCCCAGGGCCTGAAACTATGAGACTCCTTGGTCAGTGAATAAAAACAGGTATGTATCCAAGTTAGACGGCGCACTCATGACGGGAGAAGTTACTATGGATCACGGTGACGCAATGTGGGGGAAAGGACATGTCGGCGCCGGATCCCAACCAGCCGGAGCCGGTGGCTCGGGCTCGGCGGGACCGGAAACTTTCCGCGGGCATAATTCGGGGCTTCCGTACTATTCCTTTCTCCTGATCCTTCAAGCTATTAGTTCATGGCTTCTCTTCTGCTATTTGCTCGCTGCGGCCTCATGAGCACTCCTAATTTCGAAGCTACTACAGCGCTTACTGTACTCATCTTATCAGCATCAGCCGATAGAATCAAGCCCTTGGGACTTTCTCGTTGATGTGAGACTCCGTATCTCCGGCCGGATGGCGTATTACTGTGCCGGCAAGCACTCATACATAAGCCACCTGCGCTCAGGACACGATTGTTGATATTCACTGTGCGAGCTTCAATCTCACTTTTGGCATAGTCCAGGTTTTGGTATCAGCAGTCAATATAAATAAAGTGAAGTATTGTAGATATCTTGGTTCATGAGCGGTGTGCTCAGCCTGTCTCGACAACTGCAAAATAGATATATCCCACCTTAACACACACCTCTCATCAACATGGCAGGCTTCAGCCCCATCACCACCGAGTATGGCCACTCGTGTCCTCCAGAAGGACCACACACCATCACCGTCCACTTGCCCGGCTGGGACGAGGCCATCAAATTCCGCGATGGCGACAAGTCCATCTTCGCCAGGATCCGGTCCATCTACCCACGCTTCACCCCCTTCAACCACGCGCGCCAGGTGAGCACAGACGTCCATCTCTCGCACTCACAGTGAACTCAACAACTAACACAAGCCCCATTCAGCTCTCCACAGCCCTCACCAAAAAACTAGGCCTCGATCCCACCCTCCTCGGCCTCGTCGCCTTCACCGATCCCTCCACCTTCGCGGCGCACAAGACATACGCCACCTCCCCCTTCCGCAAAGACCTCGCACTCACCGACGAGTCGCAGCTCGCCTTCTTTGTCGTCGACGTCCACGCCGTGCGCCTCTACTGCGTCGCCTACCCGCACACCCACACCCCGGCCGTCATCGGCGTCTGGCAGAACACCGGCACGGGCCTGTCCACCCGCGCCAGCGAGTACCTGCTCGCGCACGTCGAAGAGGGCACCGAGGGCGGATTCGCCAAAGTGACTTCCTCACTCGGAACCCCGCCCCGCGAGCAGGCGTCGCTCGAGCCCACCTACCTCCCGGAAAGCGCCGCCCACGCCGGCCTGCGCCGCCGCATCTGCGAGCTGCTGCACCGCGCGCCGCGCGATCCCGCGCAGGTGGCGGCGCGCGAGGACGACGTGTTCCTGTACAGCACGGGGATGGCGGCCATCTACAACGCCACCAAGGTGCTCGCCGCGCGCGACCCGCGCGGCACGACCCTGGTGCTGGGCTCGGTCTTCCACAACTCGTGGCATCTGTTCGAGGAGGCGCCGGCGGGCGGCGGCGGGATGAAGCACTTTGGCGGCGGGGCCGCCGCCGCCGACAACGACGGGATGATGGACAAGGTGGAGGCGTTCCTGGCGGCGCACTACGGGGAGGGCAAGACGGTCAGCTATGTGTTCCTCGAGTTCCCCAGCAACCCCATCGTCGTCAGCGCGGACCTGCGCCGCCTGCGGGAGCTCACGCGCAAGTACGCCATCCCCGTCCTGCTCGACGACACCATCGGCTCCTTCGCGAACATCGACGTCCTCCCGCAGTGCGACCTGCTCATCACCAGCCTCACAAAGTCCTTCTCGGGCTACGCGGACGTCATGGGCGGGAGCATCGTGCTCAACCCGCTCTCGGCCTTCTACGCGTCGTCTCTGCGGCCCCTGTTCGCGGCCACCTTCCACAACGAGCTCTTCGCGGGCGACGCCGCGGTCCTGCTGTCCAACAGCGCGGACTACCTCCCGCGCTCCGCGATCCTCAACCGCAACGCCGGAGCCATGGCCTCCGTCCTGTCCGCGCACCTCGCCTCCTCCCCCGCGCCCATAATCAGAGCCGTCCTCTACCCCTCCGCATCCCCCACCAAGCCGCACTACGACGCCCACCTCCGGCCCTCCACGCCCGAGTTCCCGGCCCCGGGCTACGGGTGCCTCCTCTCGGTCGCCTTCCACAGCATGACCGCGGCGCGCGCCTTCTACGACGCGTTCCCCGCGCACAACGGCCCGCACCTGGGCGGGCACCGGATGCTCGCCGCGCCGTTCAACGCGCTGGTGCTGGGCAAGGACCCGGCGCTGGCGGCGTATCATGCGGGGTTCGGGGTGACGCAGGAGCAGGTCAGGATCAGTGCGGGGCTGGAGGAGGAGGCCGAGGTGCGTGCTGCGGTGGAGTGGGCGCTGGCGGCGGCTGTGAGGGCTGTTGAGGAGGAGGAGGAGGGTGAGGCTGGACCGGGTGGAGAGAGGGTTGATGATGAACATGCGCATGCGGTAGAGAGGGATGGGAAGAAGGCGGACGTGGTAGAGGCTGTTGCGCTGGAGACGAGCGCCAATTTCGAATGAAGATGGAAGGAGTGATGTAGCTGGCCGTGGAGGAGAGTCACTTTGCATAGACTTGCTAGGCATTTAGAAGCGGCTTTTATAGAGGCGGATGAAAGATGTGGATGGCCACCATGCATACTGTCTAGATTAATACAAAGTGCCATCACACCCAAGCCTCGCCCGTATCGCTCAAGTAAACAGTGCACCACCCTGGAAAATCAAAATGCCACCTCCGGGCTATGCAAAACAGTACAGTCAAAAGAGAAAACACAGGTTAGTATACAAAAGCATCCGCTGCTTTTCTAGTCCACAAAAATAGGACAGCACTCATCTCCCATGCTCTTCCACAGTCCCACCACGGAAATCACCACCAGCTCCTCTCGCGGCCCTCAAACCCAAAGTTCAGCGCTACGGCCAGCACCAACGACACGCACAGACCCGTGGGGCCCCAGTAGTCGTAGAACTTGGCTGCCTTGCGGGCGCGGATCGAGCGGCTGCGGTAGACGTACGTGCCGACCGAGTACGCGAGCGCAGCGATGGCGACAAGGGTGAAGACGCCCGAGACGATGAAGGCGGTCCTGGTGGGCTTGGAACCGAAGTTGAGGAGGGTCGTGGCGATGGAGCCGATGTAGATGGAGAACTCGAGCTGAATAAAAGTTTCGTTAGTATACCAGTTTGTAAAAATAGCTACAACATTCACATTCACTGGAGACGAGACAGCAGATAGTACGTACCCAACTCAAAAACGTCCTCTCCGCCGCAAAATACACCTTGGGCTCCACACGCACAGGCACGTAGATCTTCTTCCCCTTTGGAGCCTCGAATTTCTTGTGCTGCACCTGCATCGTGCCGTACAGCGCAATAGTCCGTTCGTGTACGGGAATCTCACTACCCGATCGCGCCGTCGACACAATGTGGCCCAGCTTCGACGCCACGCCGCGCCCGGCAGCCTTGGCCTTGGTCGACGCCAGCGTGGTGTAGTATGTCAAGCCGCCGACCCGTCGAGCCTCCTCGAGCCTGTCCTCCTCCTCGTCTTCCTCGTCCGACTCGTACGGTATCAAGCCGTCTTCGGGACCGGCGGGGAGGAGACGCGTTTGGTCCTCGATGTCTACTGCGCCGTCGTTCTGTGCTTGGCGCAACCTATGGGCCACGGCGGCAGCCTGGGCGCTGGAGCCGGGCTGCAGGAGGTTGGTGGAGCTGCTATTGCCGCCGTTGGTGGCCTCCCTCCTCGGTGCTGGCCGAGCCTCCTCGTCATCGGAGTCATAGTCGTCGTCCTCCTCGTCCTCCGATGTACCAGTTGTACCAGAATGGCCCCCACGCTGGATGCCAAAGTTGTGCGTGACAGGCTTGCGGATGTCAACGTCCATCTGCGGCATCCAGAACGGCAACAGCTTGATGCGGTCCGGAAACAAGGTCGCACATCCGTGGATGAACTTGGAGAACTTCGGGACAGCCTCCACAAGATGGCTTGCCACCAGCTGGCGCACCCACTCAGGCGTCTGTTGGCCTGCCTGGGTCTGGATCTTTACCTCCAACACGGCATACGGGAAGCGGCAGATATCCTCTGGCGGCAGCTGGGAGAAGGGGTAGTCCACGCCAATGTCCATGCGGCGCCAGTTATCGCCGCTGCGCTTGCGGCCGTCGAGGTTGTCCTCCCGGATGAGGGTCAGGTCCGTGTCCAGCGAGATACGCACCCTAAGGTCCCCGGGGAACTGGAAGGCCGTGCGATGGTAGAAGCTCCGGCACACGGGCACATACTGCTTCTTCAACACCTCCCATTGCACCTCCTGCGCCAGCTTCTCAGCCTGGTCGTACTCCGACTGCTTCTTCTTGCCTGTCTTCCTCGCCTTCTCGAAGATCGCAGCTGGCAATAATTCTCCCTTCATGTAGGAGTTGACGTGTTTTTCTCGTATGTCAAACCGCGCCTTGACCGACTTCTCGCCCGTCCAGTCCTCCCGATGGGTCTTGCGCTCGACAAAGATCTTGTCGGTATCCATACCTCCGTACCAGCGCAGACGAATGGCCTCTGCTCCTTCAGTCTTCTTGAGGCGTCCCTCGTACAAGTCCCACTTGTCGACGTTGTCGTAGTAGATAGAGGTAATAGCCGTATCATCTTGTTCGAACTCCTTTGCACCATTGAAGACCAAGACCGGCAAGTGCTTGAGAAGGATGAGCTTCAGCTCGGTGATGTTGTCGGGATGCACCCAGTATTTCGTCGTGTTGCGGATGAAGCTGCCCTGGCTACCACCAGACGCACTGTCGCCCTTGATAGGATTGCCCCTGGTACGGACAGTATCATAAAGATTGGACAGCTTGATCAGCAGCTCGTCGTGGTTGTCCTTGAAGAACGGCTTTGCCTTCATGCGAGCCTCAAAGACAGGCCGGATGTGCCAGCCGGTCATCTTGTCATGCTTCTTCATGATTTTGTAGAAGCCGGTGTAGTTGAGCTGGACGAACTTGGCCAGATCGTTGACGTCGGCGATGATGTCGCTCAGGTCCTCCTCGAGCACCATGAATTCCTCCTCGGACGGCCCATCCTTACCAGGCTGGCGCTCGTTGAGCCGAGCGACAATATCGTTGACATCGCGCTCGCTGGCCTGGAGCCGGCGGGTGATCTCGATGGTCTTGAGCTGCTGCTTCTGGTAGACCTTTTCCAGCTCCGACTCGAGCCGATAGACAAAGCGGCTTTCGTCGTCCTCGGTCCACTCGCGCTTCTGCTTGCCCTTTGACCTGGGCGCAGCCGACGACGACGACGCACCGTCGACCTGGGCAGGTTTGACGGTGGGACCGGAGGCCTTTTTGAGGTCGGCCTTGAGGCCTTCATAGTCAATGTAGTACCATTGATACTCCTTGATGGCAGAAGACCGCAGCTGCTCGCCGAACTTCATGACGATGATTCCAGGTGGCACGCGCTTATACGGCCTGGCGTATGTGGATGTGGAGTGAAGGCGGCGGGACTGCCACGAGGTTCTGCGGGTCTTCAGGTCCCTGAGAATCAGCATGAGCGCCAGGACTTGATCATGCTGGAGATCACATATATATGTGGACACGTAGAAAGGCTTGAAGAAAGCTTGAGCTTGAGCCCGCCAAGAGTGAAGTTTATGGCCTAGGCTGTAAAATGGTACTACCAGATTGGGACAGGAATGCAGAGATCTCAGATGTGCATTGTGGTGATCACTGATGGAAGCTTACCGCAGAGGGAAGAGAACGTCTGTGCTCTGGCCGGGGTGAGTTGGGGAACCTGCAGGAGTTGGCTCATGCAAAGAACAAGATTCCGATGGTAGTAAGGCAGGTGCAAAGCAAAGCAATGTGTTATTGCAGCGGCGAATTCGGCATATGAGTACGGACGACGCCGCCAAAAACCAGAAGCGTCGACGAAGGTCCCAATGTGCCGCGGGAGGACGACACCTTCTAGCCTTGGCGCTAATTTAGCGTTCCAGCAGGACCCCCTTCTCCACTGAGATCCACCCACTAAACCCCCACGGACCACGTCCACCGAGGACCCATGTTGCATTCACGCCCAGCTGGTATTGGTCAATTGACTTCGTACCGGGGAGATCGCTCAAAATAGCGGGGTCAGGCTAAAAACTTTGGAGGGGCAATCACAGTCGCGTACTCACCAAAGCTCGTACAGTGCAACCTTTGTGCCACTCACCGGCGAGCAGCAGCAGCATCTTGTGCTCTCGGAACAACAACAACGAGCTTCCAGGCTTTTCTCGTCCCACCCCACCAGCGCAACGACACCCCAAACCTCGCCCCCCCCCCCAAACTCAACCACCATGGCACCGATCGACGACAGCCTCGCAGCACGCGTCCCACCCACCTGCCCACCCCAAACCGCCGAGATCCTCCGCGCCGCCTGGGTGCACGACACCCCACGCATCAGCGCGCTCCTCGACGAGCCCGGCAAAGCCCGCGTCCAAGAGCCCACGACCGGCGAGTCACCGCTGCACGCCGCGATCCGCGCCTGCGGGCCCGCCGCCGCCACCGCGCCCGGCGAGCTCGAGAAGGCGAAGGCGACGCTCAGCGAGCTGCTGCTGTGGGGCGGGATCTGGAACGATGTCGACGAGCACAACGAGACGCCCGGGTGCGTGGCGCTGAGGCTGGGACAGAAGGAGCTGTATGGGATGTGCGTGGAGGCCGGGGTGAGGGCAGAGATGCTGTTTGGAGTGTTGGAGGGATATGAGGAGTTGGAGAGCGGGGATGAGGAGGAGGAGGAGGAGATGGACGGGGTCGAGGTTATTGATGTCACCGGCGGCGAGGCGGAGGGGACACAAGATGGCGGTGCAGACGCGGCCGCGGCGCCGGATCTGGCTGCTGCAAGGCAGCTTGCGCAAGAATTTGGTGTAGATATGGAGGAGGACAGCGGAGAAGCTGAGGCGGAGGCGGGGGTGGAAGAACCGACTTTTGTCCCACCCAAGCCTGCTGATGCCGACACGGAGATCAAGAGCGAGAAATACCTGCGGTCGAAGCTGACATACTCAGACGGCAAGCTCATCGACGACGCGGGCAACGGCGTGATGATGGCGTGGGAGACGGAGATCATGCGGCGCAGCGTGGACGCGCTGATCCCCAACAACACACCCGGGAAGAGGATACTGAACATTGGCTTTGGCATGGGCATCATCGACAGCATGTTTGCGGCGACGAAACCCGCCCGGCACCACATTGTCGAGGCGCACGAGGAGGTGCTCTCGCATCTTGACTCTGCCGAGTCCGCGTTCGGGAAGAAGTGGGAGGAGAGTGGGCCCGAGCCGGGTGCTTTTAAGGTTCATAGGGGAAGATGGCAGGATACTGTGTTCAAGCTGCTTGAAGATGGCGAGGTGTACGATGCCATTTACTTTGACACGTTTGGCGAGGATTATAGTCAGCTGCGGAAGTTCTTCACCGAGCATATCCCTGGTTTGATGGACGGCAAGGGTATTTTTGGCTTCTTCAATGGGCTTGGAGCGGACAGACCGATCTGCTACGACGTCTACACGAAGGTGGTCGAGTTCCACATGATCGATGCGGGCATGGACGTGGAGTGGCAGACGGTGGATGTCGACCTCAAGGGGCTCGAGGAGGCGGGCAAAGGCGAGTGGGAGGGCGTCAAGAGACGGTACTGGACACTGGACAGTAAGTTATTCCCAGCAATCTTTTTTGTGCTTTCTATGCTGAACGCTGACACGGTCTATCTCAGAATACCAACTCCCAGTGTGCACCTTCTTAGGCTGAGCACAATTGGTACCACCAAAGAAATCCCTTTCCACCCATCAAGACTTTCCAGACCATGATACCCAGATTTCCATAGACCAAGTCCTGTCAAAAGACAGGATAGGATGCCTTGGCTGCGCAAAAGCTAGATATTGCCATCTATTGTATGCCAACCAGGTGGAGAGACCAGAATATACAAGCTTGAGCAAGCTTTGTCCTTCCAAGTTTCCATCCATACGCCCATGAGTCTATTCATCCACTGGCAAGGCTGGCTTGTTACGACCAAGTCTAAGAAGTAAAGTTCTCGGGGTGAAGAATGCCAGCCATGTTGCCCTGCTTGACACGCTTCAGGGTCAGGGCAGCAATCAGGGCAGCACCAACACCAGAACCATCCTCAGCAGCCAGGATCTCGATGGGGTCCTCGTCGTTCTTGTTTGCCTTGGGAGCCCAGTCAAGGATCTCACGAAGAGCTTGAGCACCACGAGCCTTGAAGTGGGGGTATTTGTTGAAGACAGAACCATCAGCACCAACATGGCAAGGTGCAAGGTCCTTCTTCTTGCAGATGGCTGCAACACCGCAGGCGGACAGGCGAGCAGCACGAGTGCCAATCAGCTCAGCAGTGCGGCGGATGAGCTCGAGCTCAGCAGTGTTGGGGCGCAGGTCCAGCGTGTCAAGGAAGAGGTCGAAGGTCTCCTGGAGGTTCTCGTATGGGTCGCTAATGTGAGTGTCAGCAGACATACAAGAACGGACAAAAGGGAATAACAGTAAGAAACAAACATAGGAGAAGAAAAAGGAGTGTGACTGGGCTCAGGGGTCTGCTCAGGAGTAGGCACAGAAGCAAGCTCAGGAATGGACTCATCCTGGACCTTAGTGCCCTTGAGGAAGAAAGAGTTGGAGCTCCAGACAATAGACTCGGAAGAACGAAAATGAGAAGGCAGAGCATACTCTTCGATGGCAGACAGGAAGGAGGAGTCCAAGCTGTAAGCCTTGCGCAGCTTGGAGATGTCCTGACCTGCAAAGATACAGGACTCGTGGTTGTCGTGAAGGTCCACCAGGATCAGGCGGAACAGCTCACCCAGGTACAGACCAGCAATCATCTTCTCGAAAGCTTGCTGACCAGGGCGGGGAGAGTCCTTGTCGATGATGATGTCGTACTTGGTGCGGGGCAGGACCTTGCCCTCATTGTCAAAGGCACCCCACTCACAGTTGATCGCCATAGGGGTGTCTGGGGGCAAGTTCATGTGGGCGAGCTTGGGGATCGAGCCACAGTTCTCCATGTACGCAGCGTTACATCCGGTGCCAAAGATGCATCCAACCTTCATCTTGGTGTCGGCATAGGCTGAAGCGATCAATGTGCCAGTAGTGTCATTGATCAGGGCAGAGACCTTGATAGGGACTCCCTGGATGTGGCGTTAGCACTTGTGAAAAGTGGGGTTTCTTTTTGCAGTATGTGGAACTTACACGCGAAACCAGAGCAGCTTCAAAAGGAGGCACAACATTCTGTCCCTCAACGCCCTCGATGTCGAAACCCTTGGTCCAGCGCTGCAGAATGCCTTCGTCGATGTAGTTCTGGGTGGCAGGGTAGGAAAAGGTGAAACCCAGAGGAAGAGGGTTGTCAAGCTTGCATGTGCCGTGGTGGGTCTCGATGAACTGCTGGAGACAGTCCGCAATGTACTCCCACAGCTCCTCACCAGTGCCAGTCTTCAGCTCCTCAGGCATGCGGTACTTGGACTGGATGATGTCGAACTCGGACTTCTGCTCAGTGAGGGTGATCTCACAGACACGGAGGTTGGTACCACCCATATCCAGGGCAAGGTAGGTGCCAGTTTCATAGCCATCAGGGTAGGACATGACCCAGGTGGGGTTCATGGGCTTTTCCTAGGTCAGCATGTCTTGATCAAGTGTGACTCCCAATTTGAGTCGAGGGAAGGTGTGCCAGAAAGACTCACAATGCTGCCGCCCTCAACACTCAGACCTGTGTCAGATGTTAGTCACCAATCCACAAAGAGTCCTGAGCGCTGGGGCTTGAGAACATACCCTTGTCGAGCTCTGCAATAAAGTGCTCGGTGATGGCCTTCAGCTTCTCCTTTGGGACAGTCAGCTGCTCCTCCAGGGACTTGATCTCGGCTTGGAGGTTCTTGGGGATCTCCATGAATGAGCCTAGATAATAGACAGAATTAGTAAGTTGCAAGGTAGTTGGTGTCTATTAGAAAGGAAGCAATTTGTCTG
Organism: Ophiognomonia clavigignenti-juglandacearum; assembly: GCA_003671545.1. NCBI lineage: Eukaryota > Fungi > Ascomycota > Sordariomycetes > Diaporthales > Gnomoniaceae > Ophiognomonia > Ophiognomonia clavigignenti-juglandacearum. The sequence goes on along the minus strand of PYFS01000149.1, from coordinate 176,480 downwards.
ATTGTGCTGGTGGTGGTGGAATGAATGGCTCTGCAGAGTTCTGGGTGCCAAAGACTTGTCGTGGGGTTGGATGGCAGGTGAGGTACGGCCATCCATCTTGTAGGCAGTGGAGCAAGAAACGAGTGATGGAAAGCAGGAGAGCTATGGAATCGAGTATAGATTTCAAGGTCTCTGAAGGGTATTTTCGAAAAGGGTGAGGACAATGGGGAGTTGAAGTGGTAGGGAATGGGAAGATGACCAAATGATTGTATGTGTGTGCGGGGGGTTGTTTGGGAGATTTTGAAGTTTCCAAACAGAGGAGTTTGAGGTGATTTGGAAGGGATGACGATGAGGTAGGTGTATCTAACTCAATAGACCGAATGATCCAGAAGAGGAAGATGGAATATGGATATGTGAGGGTGTGCTGTGCTGTGAATCCCATCAAGAGACAATTTGACCATCCTGCCGCACATTATCTTGAGGCTCTTGAGCAGGAGGCGATCCCGAGGGCAGGAGCGATTGACCACTTGGTGTCCACCTATCTCTGCTGAGATGTGCAACAGCTTTTGGTGCGCAACCTTTGCCCATACAAATTCAAGAGCTAGACTATATACCGACCAGGGAAACGCAGGGCGCACCAAGATGAAGGGAGGAAGGGAGGGAGGGAGGATGTTTGCATTGCAAACAGAGGTGCACTTACCAGTTCCCTTGCGGGAAGGCGGCTTCTTGGGACCCAGGCCAACCATTGTGAGTTAATGAGAGGTTGAAGAGAGGATGAATGGATGTCGTATGGATTGCGGTCGTGATGGGTATTGAAGCTGCAAGTTCGGAGTGAGGTTGTCGTGAGGAAGAGCGACAAGAGGGACGAGTGGATGGTTGGAGAAATAGTAGTCATGAGGTTGCCAGGGTTGCCCGCCAGTTTGCACTGAAGTCTAGCGGACAAAGCGGGTCCCCTCGAGTAATATGGAAGCGAAGCGGAGCTACCCCTGCTCTACCTTATCCCATCTTCAAGAATTACTGGGAATTTTCAGCCTCCTGTCACTTGGCAAAACGGTCTCGAGGATCTCCGATGGCCGAACATTTGGGCAGTGGGTGAAAGCTTGCAGTGATGGAGGGGTTATAGCGACATATCCCCCATTCATTGCTCCGGGCTCACCGGCATTGTCTACATAGTGATATCTCACCACATCTCACACAAGTTCAATGCAATATCTACACTCTACACTCCACAGATATTATAAGTATCGGCGAATGCTCCGATCACGGTAAGCCATGGACAGCACGTCCGCAGTCGCATTCCAGGCTATGGCGTCGACGTAACAGTATGTATGTCTGAGATTCAGTGGGCCGTCGATGCCACGTGTATATCCCCTGGCAATAGGCTCATGACGGAGGTCAGGACTAAGACTGATCGCAACTGTCTGCCCGTCTGCGTCAGCCATGCTATTGACACTTGGCAAGCTGAAGATACCTTGCGATGTGTGCGCAGACTGTTGGGAGACCTGAGCTCATGGCACACGACATGTGGTATGACTGAGCCTTAGTATCGCGTTGCAGCATGAGTGGCCGCGGTCTCACTCAACAACCCCACCATCCCACCCTCAATCAATTGCTCGCTAAATCCAATTGACCCCACTCCGCATGTGCAAACGTCGTATCTGTGGCGGTGCTCTCTGACCAGCCACAGACAGGGGCCCGAGCGGCATTAAGTGAGATGGCATCTGGAACATCCAGGACGTCGGGGTACGTATTGCTCACGGCACGGATAATCGACAGGCTCCGGCAGCAAGACCCCTGCTAGCTCCCGCCTTGGCGCAACGTAACTGCAGCTCCGTTGATGAGGTGAACGTGGAACTTCTTGACATTTGAAGCTGCGACAGTAGCTTTGGAGCTTGCGACAACTCCCCCACGCCTGCAATAAATGACCCAATTGATCTCAGCCCCTTCGTGATACCCTTTCCCATTCTGACCTTGCTCAAGGCAGAGTCTTTCCTTCTTTCTCTGTTTGTTTCAGCGCATACCGCTCCATCAAGATGAAGTTCGCAGCACTGCTGCCGGCGGTCCTCTCCTGCCTGTCCCTGGTGGCAGCAACCTCCTTCAAGCCGATCCAGACCTCCAAGATCACTCTCCCCTCGACTTTCACGCCTCCTCAGGTCTTCAAGAATGCCAATCTTGTACACATTATCTCCCTGGAGAAGAACTATGCCAAGGAAACCATCAACACCAAAGTCGTGAACATCGCAAAGGAGCCCCAGGACGAGTACTTCCTGCCCTTCACCTCAGATCAACTGTCTAGGGTGGGCGGCATAGAGGTCAAGGACAAGAAGAATGGTGCTGAAGCTGGCCTGTTCCAGGTGGATGTTGTTGAGTATGACATATACAGGTAAATGGCTCCAGCGCAAACAAAAACCATGTCTCTGCCTTTAAAGTGACCAATTCTGACCTGGTATGCAATCACAGCGACATCCAGTATTACCGAATCAAGTTTCCCGAGCCCCTGAACCCCAACGAAGAGAGGACCATCTCCATCGCCTATTACTACACCAAGGCTGTCACCCCTCTGCCTGCCTCAATTGCCCAGGACGACTCTCAATACCTGGTCTACGATTTCTCGGCCTACGCCCCTTCTGCCTATGTCACCTCCAAGCAGAAGACTGAGCTCAAGGCTGGCAGCAGCATTGTTCCAGACTACACGAAGATCCCCGGAAGTGGCGATGTTGCGCAGTTCCCTACCAAGCAGGGCTCCAAGCTGACATACGGTCCTTTCGAGGAAGTACCAGCTGGGGCCACCGAGCCTTGCACAGTCCGCTTCGAGTTTAACAAGGCAGTCAGCCACGTCTCCGACCTCGAGCGCGATATTGAAGTGAGCCACTGGGGCGGAAACGTTGCGTTTGAGGAGCGATACACCCTGTACCACCGCGGCGCCAACCTGTCTACGCTGTTCAACCGCGTCAAGTGGCAGCAGATGCAATACACCAACCCCAACACCTTTGCTGTCAAGGAGCTTTCCTTCCCACTGCCTCCTAGCAGCGCGGATCCGTACTACTACGATGTTATTGGCAACGTGTCGACGTCCAAGTTCCGAAGCGGCAACAAGGAGGCTCTCCTGGTCACCAAACCCCGTTACCCTATCTTCGGCGGATGGAAGTACCCCTTCACCATTGGCTGGAATGCCGATGCGAAGCACTTCTTGCGTCGCACGGGTGGAGAAGGCTATGTTCTCAAGGTTCCTTTCCTTTCGGGTCCCAAGCAACCCGAGGGCATCGAGTATGAGAACACTGTGGTTCGCGTCATTCTGCCTGAGGGCGCCGAGTAGGCTTTCCCCTTTCTTCCAGCGCTTATGAATGCCCTTGCTAATAATCGTCATTAGAAATGTGAAATACTACACCACCATTCCCGAATCCGCCATTGTCAGCGCCGGACTCCAGACCCACACGACCTTCCTGGACAGCATCGGTCGCACCGCCCTGGTCATCAAGGCACGCAACCTGGTCGACGACTTCCGCGACAGGGAGTTGATCGTCTCCTACGACGTGCCATTCCTGGCCAGCATTCGCAAGCCTCTTGTGATATTCGCCAGCATGGCCGCCACGTTTATCGCGACGTACATTGTCGGTGGCATCGAGCTGAAGTTCGGGCGGTAAATGGAGGGTCGGTCTGCACGGAGTTGGAAGCATGATAAGGCGCATCTCTGCTCAGGTTTTTCTATGTTTCTTTTGCTGCTTTGTGGCAATATCGCGGGTCAGGGTACCAGGGACATAAAAGTCGATAGAAATCGCAGACCACTTGAATCTATCACCCTCTTGCGTGTGTGGAGTATTAATCGGTAGTTGAAACTGGGTGGACGTCTGATTCCTTCCCAGGTACGGTGCGAAGGCTCTGGCAAGGATCTCAGCATCTGTTCAAATTGACTAAAAATGGCTGATTTATTTTGGGCAGGTCCTTCGGCAGTCAAGCCCAGCTGTCTCTTCTGTGGCTCGAAAACTTATCCATCGTCGCCAGCAGCACCCAGGGGGCAGTGCGCGAAAGTCCAAGATCCCTGTGCCTTTTAAGAAACAACCACAAAAGCACCACCCCAGCCTGGCCACCAATTCATTAAGAATCACTCCAAACATCTTCCCCCCCTGACCGCATCGGACAATCATGCCTCAACGGATACCATGGTACGTACTCTCAAACCTGAAATGATTCCAAATTTGGATATATGCGCGCTGCATCTCCAAATAACGGCCCGTCATTATAGCTTCATCCGATGTATTATACAAGAACGCATCAATCTCACCAACAGCATGGGAGGAAACAAACGGCCGTCCAACGGCATGGGAGGAAACACATAATTCTCCAACAGGAACTACAAACGTCCAGGGCACAATAGTGGTCTGACTGCCAACTCCCGATTCTGCCATCCATGATGGCGTTGAGGGTTGTGGTTTCAGTGCGCTTGTCAAATTGTGACAAGCTTCGTGTCAAGTGGTTTTCCGAGCTACCAGACCAAGAGAGGCTGTAACTCGGTCACTATAGCTTGGCTTTTTCGACGCTATATCTTCAGTCGTGCTTTCGAGCGTCATTTCCTGCGACCGGCGTGCATATTCGCACAGGTTACTTAGACGACTCCGCTTGTACTGTCACCCATCTCGAAACTCTTCATGTCTCGTCGGCAAAAACATATATGGCCGCAGCATCAGCCATGTAGGTCTCGATGGAAGGGCCGTTGGACTCTCAACGTTACATGGCCAACACACAAGTGGCGTTGATAATGCTGTCCTTCCATCGTCGGGGTGGGAACGACGACGAAGACAGTGACGGTTGCAACGGTAGGCAGAAAGACAACGATGGTAGGTAATGCGCAAATTCGCCGTCTCAGCTCTCTATGGAACCAAGTCTCATGAGCCCAAAAGATGAAAACAGGAAGGATAAATTGCCCAACACGTCCATCCTCTCCACGAGCACGCCTCCGCTGGCAAACCCGTCGGCCCAAATTTCCTCGCCTCAGCTTTTGTCAGTGGTCACCCTTACCACGATCATCTCGATACCCGCATCACTACCTACATTTCCGAGCCCGCCTTCGGAGACCACCTCGACTCCCATCTTCGCACCGACCCCAACCAGTCTGGACTACACGACCACTCCGTCACTCACTAGCGCGGTGCCGACCACCATTATCATCACAACCGTCCCATCAGATTCCTCTCCCGGCGTCCAAGCCGGTATTGCAGGTAAAACTACCTCGCATCCTTCAGGCTTCAATCTCACCCAAACAGCCCTCTAATTAGTCTCCAGGATGCGCCTTAGCCTCCGTCCTCTTCTGCCTCGCAGGATGCTACTGCCTCTGGACCTTCTGCCGCAGCCGCCGGCGCCGCCGCCGGCCTCCACGGAGCAACGCCCTCTCCCCCGGCCTCCGCGCCCGTCTCCAAGCCTACCACCTCAACCACCGCCCACCCAGCCCTGAAGCAAGCTCCTCCCTCACCAGAGCCGCCGCGGCAGCGAGCATGGGGGAGGACAGCCGGGACCTCGCCCTGCTCTTCTACCGCCAGCAACAACAACGACGGCAACGACGACCATCGTCGCCACAGCAGTACTCGCCCACCACCGCAGCTCCAGCTCCGGTCCTACGTCGCATGGGCAACTTCGCCTGGGCGCGAAGCACCACGCCGCCACCACCACCACCCACCCGCCAACCGTCGGGCCGCGACCCCATGAGCAGCACCACGGCGGCAGCGTTCGGAGGCAGGTACATCTACGGCGAGCAAACCAGTTCCGACACGGACGAGTCGCGGCGCAAGGGCGCAAATTCCATCGACTTGCTGGCGACACGGCTCGCGCCGCCGCCCGTCTGGCATGATGGTCGGGAGTGGCCGTTCCGTTGGGCCGCGGTGGAAGAGGAGGAGAAGCGGGCGTCTAGCTCATCATCGAGTGAATTGCGCATTCCGGACTTCCCGATGCCCAGGATGGGGTCGGTCGGGTCTGGTTCATTGGAGATGAGCGCGGGGCGGTTTTCTATGCTGGGGCTGCCGGGCTTGGACGCTGAGCAGGAGGAAGAGAGGAGGCCGGCGCAAGGGGCAATGGTCCCGCCGGAGATACCCCCAAGGTCGAGTAGTCGGCTGTGGGCTCAAGGGCATCTAGCTGCTAGACGGTTTAGCTGATCTGCGAAGATTCAACGCAGCCCAATATGCGGCTTATCGGTCTTTCGGTGAAAGCTGGGGCTGCTCTGTATGAATCGGGCCTAGATACTGTGCGCAAGCATGAAGCACTGCATATGTATCAGTTGTGGTGCCCGAGACTCGGCTACTGGGAGGGAATATCAGAGGAAAGTGCCATCCTGTGCATCTGCTAAGTGTGTCACCGTCCTTAAAAAAAGAAGAAAGGAGGCCAAAATTCCTGAAGAAGGGAGTGGGCGGCAATGTAAAAACAGCCTGGAGGAGTTCTGCTTGTTCCCGGGCGACACTGTGAACGGCTGGCTCTCCAACAGGAACAGGGTCAACCGCAAGGAGGTCTCCGTTCCATTCTGCATGAGCGGTTTCAGCGAGCACAAGACGATGCAAAAAACGCTGTGAGTCGTCAACATCGTTTCTGTGATTATCGTCTACTTACACCCAGGCGGCACTAGGTATTACTGAGCCTCCAGTCATTCTAACAGCATCAATTCTTTGCTCCTTCTGAGCCGCCACTCAACTCGCTCTCCACGATGGATCGAATCAGTTGTGTGGCGATCTCCGTGCCAGTCTTGATGTGTTCCTCATACTGTTGCACAGGATCGGGCTTATGAGCCGGGACATGCAGGAACGCGACCCGTCGCCGCTCGTTGGCCTTGAAGCAGTGTGCCAGGCTGTTGAAAAAGATATAGTCGCACAGGAAGTGTCCCGCATTTGTGGACAGCTTCAGCGGGATGAGATTGTTCTACATCATATTAGCACATGCCACCCGGCCAGACTGACGATCTCGTTGCTTGCTCCAACTCACGGGCAAATGCTTCTCCCAGCGCCGATACACATCATGCACGTCGAGATCGGTCAGCAAATGGCTTGGGACATTCCGCCAAGGCCATTGAGGGTCGTCCTGGTCCTGCAGGGGCACTTGATTATCCAAATCCTTGATCTTGTAATCGTCCCGGTGGCCAAGCTGCTCCAGGCAGTACTTTGGCTGGGTCGATGCCATCCCGATATGCAGCACAAAATCGACCCGGGGAAGACCGCTGAACTCTGGCTTCCATAGATTCGGTACCAGCGCGTGGGCGGTGGCGTAGGTGACTCGTACTGGTTCAGGGTGGACGATGATGCGCACGGGTGGAAGGGCAGCGGAGGACTCGCGAGCGGCGGTTGTGGCTTTGGCGTTCAGGATGGGAAGATACTCTGGGAGGGAGGCAGCAATGTCCCAGCTTGGATTTCGCGGGAAGTCATTCTTGAAGGGCTGCACGGAATGGGGCGTTAGTCGCAGGCAATGGCATGGGATGCGCTAGTAAAACGTACACCAAAGCCGGTGACCAGGACGATGAACTCGTCCTGGAACTTATCTGCGGTGGAGCCCATGAGTCGATCTTTTCTCGGAGAAAATAGCTTGTGCAGTTGGCAGTGGTGGTCAGCAGCTGGAGTGGTTCTGGGCCGAACAGTCGTCCGATGATCCGGACCGGGATGGGCAAAAGGTCAGAGGTAAGAGGTGTGATTGAGATTAGGTGTATTCGCTCATGAAGCAAAGGCGCACGAATCTATAAAGAATGCTGCCAAGAGGAAGAAGCCACGAGCATAGAAGAGCGAGTGGTCTTTATACCCAAGCAGAAGTAGGACCGCAGTATTATGAAAGGAGGAAGTAAAAAGGGCGAACTTAGACGCAGTCCGCAGGTTGTCGTGTAATCTATGATCCCCGCATTGACCGCCGTCGCCCGGTTTTGGAAGAAGCAAGAGGCACGCGCCAGCACACATACGCACATTGTGCAGTACCTTCGTACCTACATACCACAATCTACCCAGGCAACCAGGCTGCTGTTCCTATACACGAGACAAGACTCACAGATTCGAATGAGGCGGTCATTCCTCGACCTCTCGCTTAACACATAGCCATCCAGTCGTCGCACTGCGCCGTTGCACTGCTTCTCAGAATGAACGAATGAGGCCTTGTCTGCTTGTGGAATGCTTCTGGAAGCCGCCTTCTAGAATGATTTCTCCCCGCGAAATCGGGAAGCCGCAGCTGTGGTGCTCCCCTGTAATTTCTCGCTGGGTCAAGGATCATCCCACAAGACCCCAGCTTCGGGTGGCTATCCCAGTTTCAGGCGTTTCCACAGCGTCGTCCGAGCTTCATCGCCTCACAACACCCCTTCTCAGAAGCTCTAGATTCTGCATATGTCGTCTTCCTTCGATCAAAACCATTCGAACCACTTACGGCACGCCTCGGCGATGTTGCCTCGCTTCTCAATACGGCCACGCAGGTCGGGCCGAAGGCTTTCGGGAATCGATGCTGTATCTTGCATGAGCCACTGTGCAACGCTACCTCATTGCGGAGTACCTTGGGTAGACAGGACCGACACACGACGAGAAGCACAACAGCACTGATGGACTGCCGTTCCTTTGACGTGCCCACTTCTGCCAAGCCAGCTCCTTCAATGATGACTTCGAGTGGAATTAGTCAAGATGTGATTATTGAGCCGGCGGCTCCCAGCTCGATCATTCTTGTAGGGCAAGCGCAGGGCTGTGGACGCGAGAAGGGACTCCTCCTTCCCCCCCTCCCGACTTGTGTTGTACAGAGACAGGCGCGATGTGGACATCTGTGTTGGGTAAGGTGTCTGTGTAGTCTCGGTCATACCCATCGCCAGCAATCGTGGCTTGGAGCACTGTAAGTTTGGTCGCTTGAGGACAAATTTTGGATGGTCCGCACCTAGACCAATCTGGGTTTTTTTATGTCGAGGAGAAAATGTCCTTGCGAGCAACGTGGGCTCCGACTGCCCTTGACTTGGTTCTATGGTGAGGCTTTCAACCTGGCAGGTACGTCCGCTATCGTTGTAATCCATCAAGTGATGGGAAGTCGCCATCGCCTTCGGCCGTTGTCCCGGGTCGTCCAACCACCTGCACTTGGTCATGTTTGCTTCTGTTCGCAAAAAGTCCACGGAACAACAACATCATCACCAGATTCAACAGCAGACTCACAACAATCACCATTTCTTGGATCACAACACATACTCTGAGTCACACACATCTATCCCATCAAACCAAACATCCCTTCACAGCAGCTTACAAAATGCATTGCAACTTCCTCATCCTCCTCGCATCGGGCGTGATGGGTGCCGCCGTCGCTCCGCCACCTCTCAACAAGCCTGTGATCACCGCTGTTGTTCACAAGACGGTTTCAAGTTCCATCGCGAAGGTGACCCCTGTGACCCACAGCACACCTACTCCCTTCACCACTCTGGGAGACGTGGTCACGGCCACTATCGTCGAAATCGGAGAGTATCCTCCTGAGGAGATATGGACCACCATCCACCGGGCATCATCCTCTTCCAATACCAAGTCAGAAGAGACAACCAAGGCCATCAACCCTGTCGAGAAGGTCAAGCCCACCGTGAAGAACAAGGCCCAAAAGACCGATCAGCCCGCCGTCAAGGAGCAGGCCACGAAGACCGCAAAGGTCAAGGTTGCTCCCACACATGTGGCTCCTGCCACCTGTACCACCTACTACCCTTCCATCATGCGTCAGATCTCCGAGACCTTCCCGACCATCATGCAAGAGGACACTGCCAACACCACCAGAGCCTTCCACGTCGCCCAGTCTGTCTCCTTCTCAGACAAGGTCAAGTTCAATCGCCTCCACCAGTACATCGGTTTCGAGGGCATCGCCGCTGGCTCTTAGGATTGTCAGCTCATGGTGTCCTGGCCCGATATTGAGCACGGCGGTCTCAATGTCAAGTCATCCTCGCAACGTGGCAGCGCCGCCGTCTCTGGAGTCAGTCTAGAAGTCTACAGCGCCTCCTACGAGCCAAGTGCGTTCACCGGTCACAACAGCAACGGTCCCTTCTCTACCTGGGACACGATGATGAATGCCATCAAGGCCCCCGGAAATCGCCAGCTGCCCGCCAGTGACAGTGGAAAGGGCCAAGAAAAGAGCGATGCGTCGACTTCAGCTCAGCTGACTTACTTTGGGACTGTTCCTGTCAACCCCGGTGAATATGGCCTGACTGTCAACTCGGAGGCCTGCCCAGCTGCAGGCAAGCTGCAGTATCTTTTCGAGATCCCCACCACTGACTCTCGGGAGGCAAGTGTCAGCTTCTTCGGTACCAAGGAGAAGGGCGCTGGGGTCTATATGATCGCAAACTGTTGATTGAGTGCTCGGGATGCGAGTTGAGGATTTATCGTGGATCAATTGACAATGGTCGTTGCAGTGAGGGTATCACACGATGACAGGAGCAGGATGATTTCAAGCTCGACCTTCAGTCGATCGTTACGTGGAATGCTTGGGACCTTGCAGAAGCCACGGTTTATAAATTAGGCTCTAAAATATTGAGATTTGAACCTACTGAACTCGTTCGCCTCTACTTAGGGGTCAGTACATCACCGTGCTAGCCAGTCTTCTCCACCTCCCAGTTTTCTTCGACGCTGATCCTCGCCCAGTCGCCTGAACTGTTTGCTATTCAGCTCGTCCCATGGTCCGATTGGGATGAGCACACTAGCCAAGTGTGTCATCAATAGTCGATTCCTTTTTCGGCATCGAATATCTTGTCGTCGCCTTGTCCCCATCGGAAGAATGCTGGGTTAGTCACATGCTCCATAATTGCGACAACGTTCTCCTCGGGTTTCTGACCACCCGGATAGTCGAAGCCTAGCAACTCGTACCAACTTCTCAGGCTCGGTACTGAGGTAGTGAGCGTGGTGGCGGAACCTCGTCCGGCGGCACTATTCTCGTCAATGTGATTCAACAAGTGCTGCATAACGACTGTGCCCAGCTTTTTCTTCTGGTGGGCCTCGTGTGTGAATACGTCTTCGATATGGAAGGAACACCCGCCATCGCCGATGACTCGGCCCATGGCAACAATTTCGTTGGGCGTTGAATCATGCTTAATGAAGCAGCTGTACCAGCATCCCTTCAGAGCCGCGTCGGCTACTTTCAGCGCGAGCTCGTGACTGGTAGCGTTCGAGGATGCACAGCAGACAGACTGGCGGAGGGCGATGTACATCTCGGGGGTGACCAGGTCTTTATTAGAGGCCGGCACCATATGATACCCTTCGGGTAAGGGGACGAGAGGGGGTTGTCCGCGCCTCATACCAGGGGCCAGTGGTCCGGGAGCAAGTGGTTCGGAACTCATGGTGGATAATATGCGTTTGTGTGTTCTTCAATGTGAGAGGTGAGGTTCACGGCTTGGTGGTATCAGTCTTGTTGAGTGGATGATAGGCTTGTGTGCGTATCCTGTCCAGTGGTGTGGAGAGAGGGTGCTTTCGGACTTTATATTGACGAGATTGGACATACCGAGGCATCTAAGCGAGCCACCCACTCCATTTCTTACGTGAGAATATGCATTGTAACTTCCCACAACGTTGTTGGTGGGAGAGAGTTTTCATGTGACCTGCTGCTCCCAAAATAACCAACTACCTACATAGGTAGGGAGCACACCACTTGAGCAGGTGACAGCTGTGGCTTTCAAGTCACAGCACAACGGAAGACAAAGAATTCTTGGTGTTGGCACCAAGCGTCAGAAGTCGTGAGACTGGGACCTGTTGGTTGTCAGCGTGTCTGCCCAGGTGGGGTTCGTTCAATGTTGGTGCCCAACTATGCAGGTTTCCAGTTTGAATTGCCACCAATCGTGGAGCGTAGCATTGCCCAGGTGATACGCTGCCTCAACCTGAACATAATTTCTCTTCACATCATCAGAGGATTTTTTTTCCCTGGTAGTGATACAGATTTAATATGTATCAGAGCTTTTGCGAATTGTATTGGCCGTAAAAGCCTCCTGGCTGGCCCATTTTCGTACGGCTGCAATTCTGCCAGATTGGTGACAGCCTCGCTACCCTAACCCTGAACATATCCATCCATTCACAAGCACAAAGTCTTTAGCGAAAATTCTGACTACCTAGTCATAGAGACCGATAGAGTCATTGAGTGCTGTATCATTTAGGTCGGTGGATGATCCGTCAAGGTTGTACCACTAGGGTTGTATGAACCACTCATTTTGGAGCAGTTGGGAGGCGCTTGGTCTGTCTCTGGGGTCCAACTTCATAATCTTGCAAATGAAATTTTTGTCTTCCACGCAGATTTCCCGGGCCGTCGTATTTTGAAATGGCCTCAAGGTCTCCTTCGGGCAGTTTTGCATAATGTATAGAAGAACAGCTAGTCGCTCTTGATCGGCAATTTCATCGTAAGAAGCTGGGAAAGGTCCGAATATCTGATGATGTTTCATCAAAATCTTGAAATTGTACTCGTCAGAATCAACGGATACATCTGGACGGAAGATATGAAATCCTTCGCCATAGATCAGACTGATCAACTGCGAATGCAAAGCGTCAGCCAACAGCCCGGTGAAATCTATGAGGTTACTCACCGTGGCGCCAAAGGACCAAATATCCGTAGCAGTGCCCCATCGCATTTGTATCTGCGCCTCGGGACTCCGGAAGATAGGTGTGCCGATAGCGTCGCCATCGAGGGCATGTCTTGAGTCTTGCGAAATGGCACTGCCGAAGTCTGCCAACTGTACGTCCTGGAACCGCATGCCTTCATCTCCTCCGTAGTTGATCAGGATATTGCTGGGTTTGATGTCTACATTATATGCTCAGCAAATACGAGGATCGAGATAGCCAGCACAGAACGTGGAGCAAGTAATACCAGTGTGGACGATGCCATCCTCGTGCAATAGATTCAGAGCCTCTAGCACACTTCTCGCGACAAACTTTACTTCGGGGCGCCTCAACTTCTTTGCGTTTGACGCACATAGCGCGTCATCGTCCAGATATCTCAAGATCAGGGCCGGAGGCTCCTCTACTTCGTCGATTAAGGGACGGATATAGGGTGACTTGGACTGGAAACAGTGGAGGATGTCTCGCTCGTTCTGCAGGCGCCAGTGCCTCACAGATTTGAAAATCACGCGCTGCTTTTCACCGTTCCTACTTCTGACTTTAGCACGCGCACGGTGGTATCGTGTTGGGCGACGCAGGCAGTAGGGCGGAAGCGGTGGCAGGGCTTGGCTTGGTTGAGGTATGAATTGGAAGCTTTCGCCACTTACGTCGCGAGCCAAACACAGCTTTGAAGTTGTTTCGAAAGGGTGTAGGTACCCAATTTCCCGCTCAAGATCTGGCCCTGCTTCAGAACGGTATCCGCCATCCTGTCGGGTGTATTTTGTGGCGCGGACAGCAGCGAGGCGTCCTGCCGGCTGGAGGGATGGAGGTTGCCAGAACCAGCATTGAGTGCTGAACAAGGTTTGCTGTGCCTTAAGGGATACTGTGTACCTACTGGCTGACGCCTTAGGTAAGCATCCTCTAGACTTCCAAATCACAACGTCTAGTAGAGTACCATATTCGTCGAATAAAAACAGTCCATGGTCATAAAAGAAGAAAATCGCAGTGAAGGAAAATTCGAGACGACTTATTAGGAAATGCAATTCACAAAGCATGTTAGCACCTGTAGCCGTACCCGTTCACAATCCACACAAACTTTGGCAGCTCGTTTTACACAGATATTCAAGGCAGGGTTTTGGTACATTCTTTAACACACCTACTAAGCAATTCCATAGATCTCGTATATTCGTTCCGTTCTCAAACGAGCCGCAGCTGGCTTGTTGACGTAAACAGGAGTTGGGTGAGCATTGGCTGGTGCCATTTTCGCTCTTGGCTTCGCATGCGAGGCTTTTGGCTCTGCCATTGCCTTAGAAGATTGTTGAAAGAAAGCATCTGGGTATACGAAGTCTTCAGAGGCGTTAGAGTGAACGCTGTACACCGCGACTCGCTCCTGGACCACCGACTTCTTGGGGAAAAGATATCTCCACATCCTATTTCTTCGCTTCTCAAGCACTAGAAGATGAAAATCAAGACAGTATCCTTCAAGAAAGTCTCGAGGTCGAAATAATTGCAAATGGGTACAGCTACAGCTGATCGTAGTTGAGTCGCTCGGCCTTTTCTGGAAGTGTCAGGTGATCAGCGATGCCACCCGTGCACATCTACTGACTGCTCTTTTCTACCTATACAGGTAGACTTTGTCACTTTGCTGCTCTGCTAGATATCAACATCTATGTGACAATGTCTTTGTATTTGTATAGCAGAGATATGCCAACATAATCGAAACAAAGCATGGTTGACGGAACAAACCATGCGCATGAAAGGCAGTCTGTCCCGCTCCTCATATCACTGCATGTCTTCCAAACTTCTTTCGTCACTGCTACCAAGGACTGCGCACCACCAACAGCGGTACAATGCCATTGTACCCTCATAGTAGTGGGAAGAGCGAGTCCTATATATACACCGCTAATTTCCGTCTTCCATGTTCTTGTTTTCGAATCATCATTATCAACAACAGCTCTCGAGCTCACAAGTCTGCACCTACTTCTGTACACCACAAGCTCATTTCACAACCCAACACATATCCACAGATTCCGGCAATCTCACGAAAATGTGTTTCGACCTCGTCACCTGCTACCTGGGCGAGCCGCTGCTCCGGCACTCCGGCGTCCCCATCTCGGCTCCCCACCTGATCCACGAGATTTTGGTGCCCTGCGGCCACCGCGTAAAGTCTGTCAGGCAATGCACCAAAGTCCCCGGAAAATGGGCCCAGGTCTTCAAGAAGGCCCGCACGATCCGCGGCGTGGCCGTCTGCAAGGAAGTGGCGCAGCACGATGTGCAGATCCGCGACTTCTGCCCGAAGTGCAAGGCCAGGCTGGACGCGGACCCCTTTGCGCTGACGAAGCTGAAGGATGAGAACCAGCATAACACGCTGCCTCCTCCTCCTGCGGTCCACATCTTCAACTCCGGTGAACGCATGCCCTCTTCTGCTTCCAAGCAGAGCAAGGCCACCACCAAGAAGACCCCTGCCAGGAAGAACACTTCAAGGGCTGCTCCCGCTCCTCAGGTGGCGGCACCCCTCCCTTTTTCCCGGCCTACACCCACATCGCAACCATTCCAGGCGGCTCCCATCCCCATTCAGCGGGATACAAGGGCCACACGGCCCTCCATGGACCAACAAAGGCGCCGAAATGCCACGCACTCCTCCTCGACAAGCCGCTCGGTCCAGACCACCTACACCGCAGCCTCCCACGCGCGGGGGCCGTCAGCTGCATACCTGGATATGATTGATTACCGTAACCATGTGACACGGAACCCGATCGTTAACCCTCACCACCACCTGTCACCCTACTCTGCCTACTCGGATCCTCGTCCGAATCCATCCCGAGCACAGACGGAGAAGTCAACGTTGCAGCGGTCCAATGCCCTTAGACATAGCGGGTCACCACGGCCGCAGACGAGCTATCCCACATATCCTCCCCCTTACAAATGGGGCTAACATTGCTAGGCGGTGGGGGAGGAGTTGCAAGTGCAAGGTAAGTAACTCCTCCTTTGTTGTCAGCGGTGATCAAGTGGTCTTCTTTCTCCTAGTCTCCCTTTCCTTTGATCATTGTACAGGTAGGCATGGTTCCTTTGTTGACCAGGGACAAGTTTCCCTGTCACTGAATATTCTATTTCCACATATCCAAAGTTCCTCTCTCCACATTCCACGTTATTGTGACTGTTCAAGTGAACACGCTAGAATCCTCACTTTTTGTCTCAGGCTGTCCGAGTGATTGTTACTTCCGCCTCGGCAGGCGTGACCTTATGTACCTAGGTACATAAGTGAAAGTTTAGCTGCAATCCGCATAATCTTGATGCCCTCGATAGTATTTACTCTACAAGAGAGCGAACACCGTATATTTCCATGCCTCGGTGCTCAGGGCACAGTGCAAGAAGTACATTGTCTGCACCCAAAGCCATAATCCAAGACAGTTCACACTCTCAAATTGAAGGCCTAGGGCAGCGCACAACCCTCAAAGCGACGAAACGCCCGTTTTCCGAGGCCGCTTTCTCCTCCACTCCAGCGGATACACAATCAGCGCCGACAGCGAAAGTCCCATAGAAATGCTGATAGCAACCTGGATGACCGAGGTCATGACACTAAACGCAACGCCGCTGGCGGCGGTAAGGTCCTCGATCGGCGTCTCGCCCACCTCATCCGACACGATCCAGTCCGCGCTGGTAACTCCTGCGATGAGTGACCCGCCGACGGCAATGCCACTTGGGACTTGCACACTGTTTTCGGCGACTGGTCAGTCCGGAGGTCGGGTCGCTTCAACGAGTGGGATTTAGAAATGGGGAAGGGACCAGCGGTCCCCGACGGCGTGGAGTGGAAACTAACAAAATAGCAGGCAGCATTGCGGCTGAAGCCAAGCCATATCCTATGCGACTCTCCATACGTTTGGGGAGAAAGAGTCCGCCGCTGACGTCCTCCTTCGATGAGTCGGAACTTGAGGTCGGCAGGCCTTTTTCAGGGTCAGGATTCTGTGTGCCGCGATTTGCGAGACGTCGTTTCTTGTAACGTGCTATACAACTGTTCCACAACTGGACAGTATAAGACGGGTGGCGGCGTAACCTCGAGTAGAGGTTAGCTAAGACGCCTGAGAAGAGTATAGTTAACTCATTGTCTTGTACCTTTTGTCCTTGTGGATCTTCGCTGAAAATTCGCGATGGGCGTTGGTGTCGTGGAGGGGGATGACCTTGAAGTTCTCACTTACCAACAGTCAGAGCACCAAGTGTGTTGGACACAGTACTGGCGCCCTTGAAGTAAGAAGCCGCTTGCCAGTGGACAAGATATCCGCTGACCGAGATGAGGACCATGACAGGGAGCTGCTTCCACTTTGTCTGATTGATGATGGCGATGGCGACGCTGAAAATGGGAACAAACACGAGGCTCCATTCGTCTGCAGGAGGGTTGGTGCAGTCGGTGTCACTGACTGCGTTCTTGTTCATGTAACCGTACAGCACAGAACCAATTGTGATTCCGTAGCCGAGCATGAGCGTATAGAATATCGCATATAGGAGCCGTACACTCCCGGCTACGAGGTGTTTGGTTTGCAGTTCCAGTGCTGAGCACAAGATGATATCTATGCCTGTGTTCAGTGACTCCTTCTACGGCTGGCGAGAAGTGACATGCTACTCACAGCCAGGCAAGATGAGCGCGATTCCTGACTGCGCAAGTGCGGAGAAACAAAAGAACGAGCCGCCCATACTGGAACCGAACGCGCGGGCCAGGAATGAGATGACAATCGACGCGATGACTTCGAAGACATTCGAAAAGAGGTGGTTGCCAGGCACCAAGACCAGATGCATAATACCTAGCAGGATGCCCAGGACGAATGCGAAGGGCAAGTCGATGAAGCGTCCATCAAAACCGAAGATACACACCGATGCACACGCAAAGCCGTCTATTATTCCTTCAGTGATCTTCGCACGACGCAAAAAGGGTTGATTACTGTGAAGGAGACGTACACATGAGGATTCTAAACCATACACTGAACTTGGGCTCACGTGCCATAGTGGCCTCCAAGCGATTCACGCCCTCGTTAAGAGTGATCATCTTGTGCACAACGCCCAGGTAGGTCTCATGGACTTCGCGCATACGTCCCAAGTCGATGCTTTGAGGAGCGGTGACTATCGAAACCTTGGTCGTTTGGGTAGTGTCATCCTATTAGACTTTGGTCAGCCTGCGTAGGATGGACTGATAGTCCCAGGTGTCTAGCAATTACAATGAATGAAATAACCATGCAATTTGGCAAGTACATGAATTGAGCGTTCAAGGATAGCGCACGGGCTGTGGTCGACATATAACTATTTTTGTTATGTCAGCGACATACATGCAAATGCCATGTCCGCTCGTGTGTACAAGACGCTCTGGCATCACTCGCACCTCATTTTTGGTAGTGGTCGCGGTGTG
Organism: Ophiognomonia clavigignenti-juglandacearum; assembly: GCA_003671545.1. Lineage (NCBI taxonomy): Eukaryota > Fungi > Ascomycota > Sordariomycetes > Diaporthales > Gnomoniaceae > Ophiognomonia > Ophiognomonia clavigignenti-juglandacearum. Next base: position 158,582 of record PYFS01000149.1, on the reverse strand, counting down.
CAGAAACTGTGCCGTACAGAACGGGGTCTGTGTGAAGAGGGATAGGATATCTACTTACGCTTCAAGTCGGTGTGTAGGAGCCCCGTAAGTCATCAAAGCCCGGCACAGCTTCATAAGATACATCTGCCTCGTGATATGCGCCCGTATAGCCTCTGTGACACGCGAGACTGTCTGCTCGTGATGCCACACCAGTTCCTCCTTAGTGTTGAGCCGAACTCCCCGAGGGCGTCCCGTTTCTTTTGTCGAGGACGCTGCGCTGTTGGGAGCGCTGGAACTTGTCCAGACTTGCAAGGCAGTGGCTGCGCTGCTCTTGCTGCGCCCCAGGGTGGTACCTGACTCCTTTCTGTCCGTACGAGGGAGCAGTTGCTGGGCGCTCCGATCGTTGACAGAACTGGTCCTACTGCTTCCGCGGCTTGTGCTCTGGGTGGGTGACGCTTCCTCTGGGAAGTCTGCCTTCAGCAGGATGTCGGCATTGGTCTTGTAAAGGTCGAGAATGATACCAAGAACACCTGTCGGGGGCTCGGGGTTTTGTGCATCTGCCTTGAGATCGAGATCCTCCTCATTGTTCGGGACAGGCAAGACGGCATCAGGGACCGCGCAATCCGAGCAGCCATGGAGCGGCTGCGAGTCTTGCCCTCTCACCTTTGCATCAGTTGACTGTTCTCCAGGGCGTCGGAAGTGAGTGTGGACCATCTTGGCCGCGATTTGCATAGAGCGTCGCTTGAACCTGTTTTCGGGGGAAGCTGGTCGGCCGTCGTCTGCAGCTGTCTCTGACCCTGTTGATGTTAGCGGAAGGTTGCGGAGAAGATGATCCGATCGGCCATACCTTCAATGAAGTCTCGACAGCACACGATACCTGATGCGGCTGTGGGCGGCATAAGGACATTGTCTGCAAGAGTTGCTTGGGATGGCCTTGTCGAGGCGGCGCCGGTCCCACTCCCAGCCACGTGAGCATCTGGGCTTCCATGTCTCGCAACAAAATATCCTGGATGTTGACTTGGGGCTCCGGGGGGATCACCAGGTATTGTGCTACAATGGGGTGACTGCGCGGCGCTCGATGGAGTCATCAGGGCTTCCACAAAACAGCCAGTCGGCGAGCGGCGACAGCCTGACCGGGCTCTGTCAACGAACCGACCAATTTCGCTCTCGGAGGACGTATTGGCGGCAAGGTTGGCATCCAAACTTGTGATCAAAGGCTTGCTGTGCGCAGAAGTGCCTTCTCCCATTTCTCCTGTGTCAGACATCGTGGTGTACTTAGTATGCACAAAGCTCCACTGCCGCCCGTGGACAGCTCAGTGTTATTGAAGAGAGATCATGAAAACGTCTTTCTGACAAGATAGCAAGCACAGAGTAATGTCTCGGCTGTCGATGTATGCTGTCGACAAAACGGCAACTTGCGACGACGTGACCTCGGAAAGGGAGGACGTCACAACCTATATACCTACCTAGGAACACAGGTAGATACTTGGCCCTCAGAGAGAACCCGTCACTTGACGACTTGAAAGTGCCACCATAACCGCTATTCTCGGGCTATAGTTCGATCTGGTAGCTGGTAGATGGATGCTATGTCATAGGTAGTTAGCTTGGCAGTCCTGAAGAGAGCAGAGTGGAGGACCCTCAATCTTGTACAAAGTATCCACCGGGACCATGCAGACTACATACCTCGCGGACTAGTCCTGAATGCCCTAACATTTCACTGGCCGAGTTAGTTGAGCTTCATCGCGATGCGGCGAAATGCACAGACCCAAGTTTTTAGTTGGTCAATGGCAGCTGTCAGCTAGAGACGAGCCTTTCCGGTTCGGTAAAAGTAGAGCACGAACAGTGATTCCGGTTACCGGAGTTCGATGTGCGGTCATGTCCGCTTGCACATGGCACACGGTCGAGCAGCACAGAAAAGCGATATGCCCAGAGTTTGAATGAAGCGAAGTCGATCGAGTCCGTTACTCAATGTATCTGCGGGTATCATATGAACGCCAAAAAAGAGCCTGGCCAGCCCATGCCTTGTTAATTCCTTCATTCAGTCCACTTCTAGTGGCCCTGCCCAACAACAGCCGCGCTACAAGTAAGTCGGCCTAGGGTGCCAATTTGGCGGCTCTGTCCGTCTCTCACATAGTTTTCGCCCCTGCCTCCCATCAGCCCTAGAGCTTGATCAGCCCGGAGCATTCTCTCCAACTCCTGGAAGACCTTGTGCTGATTGTTCGCGAAATCTCTCCGGAGCATTCTCTCCGAAACTGATAATGCCTATCGTTTCTAGGGAGATGCAAGATTTACTGCGCTTTGCCGTTCTTGTTTGCCTTGCTGGCCCTGTATTCGGCCAGCTTCTGCTCGACCTGCTTCTCCACTCGTGCTTGAAGCTCGCGGCGGTAGCCAAAGAAGAACAAGATCTCCAGCCAGACAAAAAGAGGTGCCAGGAGAAGGGCTTGCATCAGATTATCGAGAAGTGCGGGGGCTCGTCTCTCGAACTTTCCGTGACCGAGGAACTGAAGGATCCAAGCCACCGCGAAGATGGCACCGGCAACAATTGTGGATGTACGGGGATCGATCGAGTATATGTAGTTGTTTGCAGCAGCTGTTCCGATGCAGATGGCACAGAGGAGACTGCCGGCCACGGGTTCCATCAAGACGTAGAATCCGCCCCATATGAGGGAGCCGATGGTGCACATATTGAGAGGCAGGTATTCGAGGGTGAGCCATTCGGGCAACGGAATTAGAACGCCGGAGTTTGCAGCCTGTTTTCAAGTCGTCAGTCAGTACGAGAAGCACCAGTCAGAGACCTGAGGATGGTGTCCATGGAAAGGAAAGGGGCAGCGGCACCTACTAGCAGGAAGCTGGTGGCTAGTATTATTGGCACACAGACCATGTGAATCCCAACATTCACAGGGTTGCTATGGTATGACCCATAAAAGACAAGATGTCTCTCCAGGTCAAGGGACATGGTGTTGCTGATGGTATGTGTGCCAGCTGGGTGTTCTTCCTCGCTCGGTGCACGGGTGCGTCGGGGTATGGCTAATTGTCCTTTGCGCCGAAGACTGCCTGACCAAGAAGATGCTGATCAGCGCTTTATCTGAGAGGCCGTCTGTTACACAAGTAGTATTGAGACTTGGTGTGGGAGTATAGAGATGGTGAGAAACTGGGCAGCACTGGCGCTGGTTATCTGTCAGGAGGTTGGAGGTGATGAGGTGCAAAGGCATCGATGTCAGATGTTGGTCGTTCCACGAAAGATGGAATGAACCTCGGAAGGCCAGCCGATGTTCCTTTTGCGCCTCTCCCGCTGTTTGTTCTCCACAGTGGATCTTGACCCCTGTCACCCCAGACTTCACAACTTGAGAATCCAGAGAGTGTGGAAAGACCTTATACTTGAAAGGCAAGGACTGTGATATGCCTATACAATCCCAATATCTCCAGAGAGAAATGACTGGAGGCTCTGGAGTCAAGAATACTTAGGTATGAATTTGAGGCGCAAAGCCACTAGCATTGCTAGCAGAGATCTTGCCGCAATATTGTTAGTGTTAACCTTTCAGCTGCAGGGCAAGGTCTCACTGCTGAGCTAGGACCCTTGACCCCTGCACATGCGCGCTGCGACAGGGGGCTCGCCAATTTGAGCCGCCTCTTCAACCTCACTTCACGATTTGCGGTTCCAGCTGGCAGCACACGCGCTTTCCACCCTCCACCCACACCATCTCGAGTCCCCATCCGTGTTGCCCATCAAGACTTTATTTGTCTACTGAAGCAGGGCATCTTTCCAGGATATCTCGAGCCACCCACGTTCCTTCCCATACCAGCACTTGCCACCACCAGGTCTGTTGTTTGGTTGCGACAGTTCCGCCTCCTCCTCTGACCCAGGTTGCCTGGCGCAAACGGCCCACAGCTCCCATCGACGCCAGCGCATACATACGCTCCTGCTGTTTCGGCTGTTTGACGCATTTTCTTTCGAGCCTTCCCTTTTTCAAACCTGCTGGGGCCCTGCCGCCGAATTCAGCACATTCACAGAGGCTACCCGACAACACCCCAACCGCAACCTCTCCAAGGCCCGACCCAGCTCGAATTCCTCTCCAAAACAAGGATCCTCTCCGATACAAGATAGACAAGAAACATGTTCTTCCTCTACAACCTCACGCGTCATGTCACGCTGCACCCCTCCTACTTTGGCAGGAACATGCATGAGCTGGTCACCACCAAGCTGCTGAAGGATGTGGAGGGTACCTGCGCTGGCCACTACTTCATTGTCACCATCATGGACACCTTCGATATCTCCGAAGGTCGTATTCTCCCTGGCAGTGGCCTGGCTGAGTTTACAGTGGGCTACAGAGCTGTTGTCTGGCGTCCCTTCAAGGGCGAGACAGTAAGAGTCCTGGATGGGTCCTGGCTTGACCTCCAGCTGCTGACCAGTTCCCCAGGTTGATGCTGTTGTAGGACGGTCGATCAACGCTCACGGTTTCTTCGCCCACGCCGGGCCCTTGCGCATCTTCACATCCAGTCGTGTGAGTAGACTGCAGCGCTAGAAGACATGCGTTTCCCAGCGAGACGTCAATTGACACTGTGATACTCTTCTAGTCCATTCCCAAGAATTGCGTCTACGACGCCAACGCCACACCACCTCAGTTCACTGACCACGAGGGCTTGACCATCGAGCCTGGCACCCACATCCGCCTGAAGCTGATCGGTATCCGGACTGAGGTGACTGAGATGTGGGCCGTTGGCACCATCAACGAGGATTATCTTGGGTATGTTCTAACCTGCCCTGTTCCATACGTGTCCCCAAATACATCCTTCGCGGTCGCTTGTTCGCTCACATGGCCTCAAGTCCTCTGGCGGAATAAACCAACCACTACCCGCACTTTCACAACGGAAAATAGGCGAGCATAGTGGCTTGACCAGCACAAGAAGCCAAAGCTCGACCAGCAATGGTGGCAGGCAGTCCAGGTTCTTGAAATATAGGCTGGATACGTGGCAAAAGCATCACTCCTGTTGAGGCTCAGCAGAACCGGGGGTCACATATCATACACACCACCCAAAGGATGCACCTGGTAATGTTGATGGCCTTGCAAAGCCTGTTGCCACATACTCTACCGCATCTCTGGTCTTCCCAGGGTTTGACAAACAGTCCTTGTCCAGAGTTTGACAGAAGCGCTCTTTAGAGCCGGTCAGCAGATGTGGGGCATGGAAGTCTCGGAGGCCACTACTGTGGCTACCATAGCCGATTAGTAAGTAACCGCTTTGATGGCTACTTGATTCCTCTTGATACGTCTAGCTGCCTTAGGGCCGCTCTTCCACTAGATATATCTAATTCGATGATGATGATCATGATGATGAGCGGCAATCCGCTGCGTTGACGGTGTAGGTACATCTTTGCTAGCGCCGCTCGCCCTCAACCTTCCAGCCGCAATTCGTGAAAACCCTTCGACGGTAGATGGCCACTTCACAGCCGAACCTAAAGTCTAAGATCGAGTACCCGACTTCGGATACCTGAAGGTGATGCCCGGAGTCGAAGACCTCAAGTCAAACATTTGAAGTCGATTATCTAATAGCAATTATTCTAGATACTTACATAGGTCAGCATCTCGCCTACACACCTGGGTAGTTATCATCACCCGGAGCACAGTCAGCAACCCCCATGATGACCACAGCCGACTGCCCTGCCAATATTGAATGACTTACTAAGTACTGTGACATCTATATTCTGCTTCGTCAAGCCGTCTATTTCGTACAGTGAAAGAATGCGCTGTCAGTCAGACTGACAAAGAGTTCAGTAACGAAATCATTCCTCCTTCGTAAGGCTTCGTTGGGAAACTCGTCATATGTTAGCTTGCTGGGTCCTTTAGTGGGAGGACCTGACGCGGACCTAGGCCCACGGCAACGGAGGGCGCTCCTCCTCCATCTATCCTCCCATTGTTATTGTCGACCAACTTCCCCCGAACAACACCACAATTCATTCACTTGCATCTTTCGTCTTTCGTCAACCCTCCCCAACAGACATAACGCGTTCGTTATTTTTCGTTTCAGCATTTTGAGGGACACTCCGATCGAGCCCGAACCGAGTACGAATTCAGCATCGTTCCATACCATCGTTCAAGTAGGTCCGCTTGCTCACGCGACGCGTAGTCACCTGTCTCCGCTCTTTCAGAATCAACGCAATTTCTCCCCAGAATCACACTCTTTTCTCGTTCTGCTTTACGGGACAAAGACAGTCGCTGCTTCCAGATCACCAACATGGAGGAAGTCGAATACGAAGTGGTCATACCAGACCCCATCAGCATTGAGCAATTCGTGCCAACGACTCTTGACACCATTCTGGAGGACCCCTTCAGTTCCAATAAGAACTCATTCGATGTGGACATCGACTTCAACAGCAAGAAGTCTGAGGAGAACAAAAGCCCTTTTAGAAGAAAGAGGCCTGCAAAGTCTTCTAGCAGTAACCTCCATGCCAAATTCTTGAACGACCAAATGGCATCCAATGACAGCAGCCTCGAAGAGCAACATGTCCTTCAGCAGCTGCAACTGGCCTCAACTCTGCCACCCTCACCACCTCAGTCCATCAGGGACTCGCCTACCGAGGACATCTCCAGTCAGAACGTTGACATCCAGAAATTAGATGCGCAGATCGATTCTGGAAGACACAAGCTTGCAAGACCTTTCATTCATCGACTCCATGATAAAGACCTCAGTGATCAAGAGACATCCATCGACAACAGCTCCGAGGAGAGCAGTGATGAGGACTCAATAATCGATGACCCCTACAAGAATCAGTCAGACATCGAAGCCATCTTCTCAGACTTTCTCAACACCGTTGTTGAGAGTGAGTACAAGCGTCTGACGGATGTTGATGATGCCAAGTATGGCCTGATGGCCATCAAGGGCAGCAATGCCTGGGTTCAGCTTGGCCATGATGATCTGCCCAAAAGAGTCAAGAAATGGATCACCTCATTTGTCTGTGAGTATCCCAGTCTTCGCCTACAACCATAGCCTGAATCTCAACCCAGGTGGCCCTAATATATCTGCTAACCCAGAGGCTGCCCAGTCCGCATCACCACCATGTCTAGCGACGCCCAGGCAGACAATACCCTGGATACCTGGCTTTTCATCACCAGTAATACCAAGGCCATCACAGAATACGTGTACGACGCAGTCTCTGGTGGGCTCTGGTACCGTGTGCAGCCTGCTCAACCTTATGTCGCCAAGGAGGATTAGGTTGTGCCACTCAGCGAAATCGTGGTTGAGACGGCCTACAACAGACCTAGGCCAATAAAGCAACTGGTGGAAACAACACAGTGGCAGGTGGAAAGAGGAGAAAATGACGAGAACCAGGCACCAACAGAAAGCAATCGATACAACAGAAACAGACTTTCGGCATGCTCTTGGAGGTTCTGGCACGAGCCAGACCAAAACAACTTTGGCCCACAGATCATTGTCACCGATCCTGGTGGTGAGAGTCACTACCTGATTAACCCAGAGACTTATGCCAGAAGATTGAGGCTTTATACGACAGAAGATGGAACAACAGAGGAGGAAGAGTTTGCACCTACACATGATGGGGTCACTGGTGTGGTTGATGCTGCTGCAGAGGAGGAATAGTTGACCTCTACATATGAGCAAATTCTCGCACAAGAGGAAAGGTCTTCCACTACATATGAGAAAGCTCTTGTCAATCCTTGGACCAGTATTGACCGAGAGTGGCAGAAGCGCAACATAGAAGCTGAGGAGGAGCACCAACTCTGTGATGCCGTGGCCCATTCTGCCAAGGCTTCACCACGAAGAGACAAAGCTTTGTGGAGGACGAAATTGAGAGGTGGACTCATGAAGACAAGGAAGAAGAGTAGCACTGGGCCTCTGTTGACTCTTCAGAATCCCGGTGAGAAGGGAAAGTCATCTTTCTCGGCTTGATGTCTTGCCGGGTTACGGACTGTTCGAGGATCCTTGGTCCATTTCCGTCTTTCTGGAAAGACTCAGGGATGTGGGGATCTTGCGCACCATAGAATCTTATTGCTGTCCATGAGAATGGGCAGCAGCAGCGCAGCTATTGGTGCAGTTGGCCAGGTTTCAAGCGTGTTGGATGAGTGTTTGTGTACAACTTGCACCAAGAGGTGCGTCTAATGATGGAAGGCAGTAGAGAAGCAGAGCATTGATGGCTGTATAATTTCTCTTTACAGCATGAGCAAATCAAATACGTGGAAAGCCCAAGTTTGATGCACTGGTGATGTTGTGTGACCCCTCATCTCCATCCCTTTGCTGGCGGCTCGGCTGCTCTCGGTGATTAGTGATCAGTGGCTATGGTTAGCATCCGCCCACTACAGCACATATTGTAGTTAGGATTACGTGAACGAACCTCGGACCTTGGAGCAGCACCAAATTACTGTTTACTTCCAATCTGAAGTCGCTCAGCCTCTAGTAGGCCGTGGCCATGATTCATATCAAACAATCCGTACGGTCTGTGTACTATACATAGGAATTTGAATCTGCTACACCAAGTTCCAGGTAACAGCAAACGATCTTACCAGTACATGATTCCCCGTTTCCTTTCACATGTTTGGGACAAGACTATGGGATGGCACAACTCTGAGAGTTAAACCCACTTTTCTTTCCTTCGGCCATCTTTGAGAGGCAGAGTTGTTATGACCGGAGCAGTAACCTGGAAGCAAATTAGAAGAAATCCGTTGCATAGCACCTTCTACACTAATCATTTTGCAACACAGCCTGGAGCTATCTGGCAGGCATACTACACCAACGAAAGGCCAGAAACTAGGAGGTTACCCAGGTGCCGTAACATCACACAAGGAAGGCTGCATCGCAATGACTACCACTGATGGCAACGGAGCAACGGAGAAACCGGAGGATGGGGAGAATGTGTCCAACACAAGCGCCAGCGAAACGACGCAACCGTCCAACACAACCGCGTGGGACTGGGATACCGACCCCGAGAACCCATACAACTGGTCCGGCAAGAAGAAATGGGCACAGGTCGGAATGGCCTCCTCGTTCGCCATCATCGCGTACATCCCCTCCCAATCACGCCAGTCCCCTCCCCTCTTCATTCCTCTAACAAACTTCCCAGCTCCCTCGGCACGTCCATCATGGCCCCCGCCACCGCCCAACTTCGCGCAGAATTCAACCTCACCACCACGCAATCCATCGTGCCCCTCTCGCTGTACACCTTCGCACTCGCGCTCGGCCCCGTCCTCGGCGGCCCGCTGTCCGAGACTTCCGGCCGGTACGCCACGTACGTCGGGCTGGGGACGCTGGGCGCGCTCTTCACGCTGGGCGCCGGGCTTGTGAAGGATTTCGCGGGGCTTTGTGTCTTGCGGTTCCTCGCGGGGTTCTGCTTCGGCCCATCGTTGGCGGTGTCGGCGGGCCTGCTGAATGACATCTTTAAGCCGGTGGAGAGGGGGTTGCCGTCGGCGTTGTTTATTTTGACGCCGTTTCTGGGGCCGGGGATTGCGTGAGTGTGATTCAAGGTTGCTGAAATTGGGCCTGTGTGGGTTTGCTGACTGTTGTGACTTGTAGGCCGTTGATTGGGGCGTTTGTGGTTGAGAGGAAGGGGTGGAGGTGGACGCAGTGGACTATGCTGTTCTTCTACCTCCAAGCTATGCTGGTGGGCGTTCTGTTGTGAGTCTGTCTCTGGCAGCCGTGATCAAGAAACCTGCTGATCATGTCAACAGCGGCCGCGAAACATACGCACCAGTTCTCAAGAGGAGAAAAGCAAAAAAACTTGGACTCCCACTACCGCCCTCGCCGCCCACCATAACCAAACTCAAAATCTTCCTCACCATCGCCCTCTTCCGCCCAATTCTGATGCTACTAACCGAGCCCATCGTCACCTTCATCTGTCTATATGTCGCCTTCGAATTTGCAACCCTCTTCTGCTTCTTCGCCTCGATCCCCTACGTCTTCGAAGGCGTCTACCACTTCAGCCTTCAGAGCACGGGCCTCGTTTACATCAGCATCGTTGTGGGCTGCCTCCTCGGCTTCGTGACGATCGTGGTCTGCGACATCCTCTTCTACCGCCCCCAAATCCCCAAACACCCGCCGCACCAAATCCCGCCCGAGTACCGCCTCCTCCCCGCGCTGATCGGCAGCGTGGGCATCCCGGTGGGCGTCTTTTGGTTCGGGTGGACGGCGCGGGCGGACATCCACTGGGCCAGTCCCGCGGTGGCCATCACGCCCTTCGCGTGGGGCAATATCTGCTTGTTCATCAGTACGATGCAGTACATTGTCGACACGTACCACGGGACGACGGTCGCGAGTGCGTCGAGCGCAAACAGTCTGGCGAGGTATGGGCTGGCGGGCGCGTTCCCGCTGTTTACGGTGCAGATGTATGAGAGCTTGGGAATTGGGTGGGCGAGTTCGCTGTTGGGGTTTGTCGCGGTTGCGCTGTTGCCGGTGCCGTGGGTGTTGTGGAGGTTTGGGAAGAGGATCCGGGCGAAGAGTAGATATGAGACTGCTTCTTTTTGATGGGGACTTAGAAGAGGAGGTTATAATGTATTTGGGTCTTGATTGGGGTCGTATTTCAAGGTGGAAAATATAGAAATTACGGGCTTGGGGAGTCACTATAGATATCATCTTTTGCAAATTAGCAGCGAACACAATATCTCAAGATGCGGAAACCAGCCACGCAATATGGAAATCCTGTCTTCGTCGATCTCTGGTCGTTCCTCCTGGAGGATAAATCTCTTGCGGCACTGCCCCTGGGACCCACAGCAGATCAGCACAGTTCACCGCCGGCACACAAGGATTGAAGCCAAGATGCATGTCGAATCCATTCGCTCGTAGTCTGGGGTCCGCCGGGGTCAACGGGTAGAGTAGTAGCGACAATGGCAGCAAAATCAGGGGTAGAGACCCCACTGGAATACCCATCGATAGTCTGCTAGACTTTGATTTGGATAGACCATGGCACTCAGGTCGTCCACAAAACACTCAGCGTGTGGTCCACCTCCATCAGGTACCCCCAGATTCTTGCTCGTCACTGGCAGCCATTGGCCTCCTCCCAGCACCGCTCGTCGTCGATTGGCAATGCTCCAAGCGAATGTGCTTTCCCTCATTCCCATGAAGTATCCGCTTCTCAGCAGAACCAGGTAATCCACTGCCCCCTTGAGATCGAAATTGAGGTTGTCATATTCAGATCGCTCCACCTCGAAACCAGGCTCGGCAAGGAGGTCTTCTTTCGTAGTGACGTAAATCCCGCGGGAAGACGCATCTTTCTTGAAACGAGTAGTTTCTTCTGGGTCTCCTGACGCAACGTACATGACGGTGTACTTTCTGTCGACTGCTGCGTCAAGATAGGCGGGGGCTTGAACATCGTACATGGGCCAATTGCCCGGCCAGTAGATGTTGCCTGTAAATACTCTTGCATCAAACTCGGTTCGAAGACTAATTCGAAGTGATCGCATTAGTTTTACTCGTGGCAGCTTTGTGAGGAGTACTGGGACCCGAGTATCTGCCATTGAGTGATGAGCCACAAGCGGGATTCATTTTTACATACTGAGCTCCGAAGAATGTCTCCTTCTGGACGCCTTCTTTAGAAACGTCGAGACCTATATCGTACTTGGTATTCATTGAACACAATACCGTGGCTGCGAGTCTTCTCAGTTCATCCTTGAACCTGAGGACTCTGCCGAATGACGCCACGAACGACGGTTGATCGTACTATCAACAGCAGCCAGATTAGCAAAATCTGGTCTCATACAGGAGCTTGGGGACATTTAAGAGGAAACCCCAGTAGGGATCATGTGTGTACCGAAAAAGGCATGGCAAACAACGAAATTCCAGGATCCACAAGAATTGGTCTCTCGGCAGAGAAGCCCGGTGCGTTTTCCGCCAGCCACTCGTCAAAGGAAGCTCTCCATTCTTCAGGACGAGCAATCAGCCTCTTCTCGGCGTTTTCATCGATGTATTTGGAAATCTCTCGAAAATTGAAACTTGCTGGGGTCTCAAAATGAGCGAGGCCGCTCATGTTCCCATGTACCTGTATTTGAGGACATGCGTGGTTCAGAGATATCACGAAGTGTGCTTCATCGAACATGTACGCAATGCTTCTTACATCATTCGAGTCCATGTTAGTGATGTCTTTCTGATTGCGTAGTTCGATACTGTTCCATCATTAGTCAACGGACTCAGCCCGAGACAACTTAGAAGTTGCAAGTTGCACAGTGCTGCCCTGGACCCATCGCTATTTGCTTACCGTGGTATAATAAGTCCTGTCGCTGAATGGGAGTGAGCCTCGAGTATCAGTCGTAAGGAGCTTCAAACTAACCTCCGGCTTCGATTGCAAATCTGATGCAGTTGAGAATCTCGGTCCGCACATTTCCTAATCCGCCCTTTCCAAGGCATTGCCATAGCAAACCTGGCTGCCACTTTTTTGTTCTGCACAGAGACCTCAAAGCTGTTGGTGGAAATGATTAAATCAGGTCAGCGATATAACGAAGGACATAAAGAGAACGGAGAACCGCTGAGAGATCTATTCAGGCACACTGACGTTCAAGATCATGTTGACCGTCTATCTCATGATCCAGGTCCTGGCGGACGAATGCTTCCTTGGATTGTGGTGATAGAGATGGCGCCTTTGGCGGCGACCCGGATGGTGCCAGCTGGAACACCTCATAGTCGCCAAAAGACCCAAAATAATATAGTAGAGCGATTACAAAGAACGCCAGAATAGCCGCCCGCCGCGCCGAGTTTGGATTCAAAGCGCGTGGAAACATGTTTCTTGTTTTCGGAGCTCTACACGAGATCATTGAATGGCTCGAGATGAACTCGGGAGTCGGGATTCTTGCTTGACACGTTGTTCGTTTGAAGATGGGACTTGGTCCCAGTGCTACGAGCGGGTCCACAGACCACACTATTACGGACCCTCTATACTCCCTACATACATTCCATAACCCTCTCTGCCCGCACAAATCTCTTAGCTTGTTTTCTTTCTTTTCTTTCTAGCTTTGATCAATCTAGACAATATTGAGCACCTGTTTGAACTTACGCCCACAGCTTTTTCGTGACACCCAGCCGCGTATTTACGAGTCATTTCAGACTGTGTTTGATGCTGGACAGTGGAAAATAAAGGTGCCTCGAGCTGGCCACGGGCATGGACCCATTCAGAACAGTGCATCGAGACGATATGGATTTGATGATTCACTCAAACGGGCTTGACTGACTCCTCCACCGCACTCCAAAAGCTCAACCAAGTGCCAGCTCACAGACTGCCATTGAGGCTGCTCAGGGCCAGGACAGCCCGACTCCCGAGGTCACTTCCAAAAAAAAAAAACCCTCTCATGATGGAAATAGCCCTGACGATTCCGTATGACACCCAGGTACAGCGAGTGAGGGCTGGCCGGATTGGATGGCCGGACGGTACTAGTAGTTGAGCTCGTCGGAAGCAGATTTCCTTCTCATGCGATCCAGCGAGATGAAGGGTCTGGGGGAAAAGACATGCAGGAGGTTGGTGAGAAGAGGGGCGGCATGAAACTGGAAGCCATTCCAGAGCATGAGGTCGTAGGTGGCGCTGTCAAAGAAAATGGAGATGGACCTGCATTGGTGCTGAAGGCAATCTCAAATCCAATCGAACGGTCTGACGGCCCCTGAAATATGAGGAAAGAGGCTTGTCGTCAAGTGCCGGGATCAGCCGAAATCATCCACCTAGGCTGCAAGGGTGGGTGCTCCACATCCTTGCTCCTTTCTCCAAATGCCCCCACACTGACTGCCCAGGCAACTTTGCCTTCCGATTAACTTTCTCCATGGACGAACAAACAACTTCCTTTCCTAGGCCCTTTCTAATAAAGCACATATCCATTGTCCCTCTTCTCCTATTATTTGCTGCTTATGCTGGCTGACTGCCTAATTGGCATGTTTGCTGCTGTCATTATCTGTCACAAACCTCGAGCAAAGGGCGCGACAACAAGACGAGACACCTCACAAGTGTTTGCTTGTACAATTCTGCTGTGCGATTCGCGATACCGCCTCGCGGCGAATATCCCGGCTCCTGTTCGCACTCTGCTGTGAGCGATCAACCCCGCGATCGCTGCTCCTCGGTGTTTGACAAATCACCCACTCATAGACAATCACCCCCAACTTTATCTCTCTATGCCGCTGGAATGGACATATAACCAGAAACTTTACTGAGGTATATTGGGAGGAGGAGCTGTTGAACTTACCAGCATTGTGGACCGCATCGGTTTACCTGACCGCCTTCTGATCGACACTGCATGCCTCAGACATCCCACCGTGTACCACACGACAGGCTCGATCACCATGCCGGAGAAGCCCCTGACCGTCGCTGCCTACGCAGCCGGGGTCTCTCTGGCCGCCGCCACCCTGATCTACGTCTTTGCCCCGACCTACTTCCTCGACAGCGATGTCTCCACCTCCAGCAACTTCCTCACCGGCAACAGCCGCAAGAAGGGCGTCGTAAGCCTCATCAATCCCGGCAACGACTGCTTTATCAACTCCGTGTTACAAGCCCTCGCTGGGCTGGGCGACCTGCGCGTCTACCTCATACGAGAAATGCACCGGCGGAGCATAGACGAGGACTGGGTATATGCCGAAGCTGTGCCGGAATACTGGAAAGGCGATGGCATCTCGAGAGTGTCGCCGGTCAAGAAGGACTTGGTCGCGGGCCAGCAGCAAGGTCTGGTCACACTTGGATTGAAAGTGATGCTGGACGAGTTGAACAAGAGGCCACTATACAAGAAGACCATCAGCGCGGCGCCCTTCGTCGTAGTACTGGAGAAGGCGTTTATGCAAAACATCAGCAGGCAACAACAAGATGCGCAAGAATTTCTACAGCTCGTTGTGGAGAGGTTATGTGACGAGTACCATGCCGGCCACAGAGCGCGGAAATATGCTAGGGCAAAGGCTGGCCTTGCCAAGTCAACAAAGGGGATCAACCATGTCAACGGCGACATTGTGAGCAACAAGCTTGCGAGCCTGGATTTTGAAGAATCGCAGACGAGTTCCACAGACGCCGAGAAGGGAATGGAGACGACGACCGCCGATCCTACGACCACAGCTGGAATACCTGATGACGAAGACGAAGAAGGCTTTCCCATGGAGGGAAAGACAGAATCGCAGGTGGAGTGCTTGACTTGCACATTCAAGCCCAGGCCACTGGAGTCTAGGTTTTGCATGCTCACATTAACAGTCCCGATGAATACGACTTCCACAACGCTCAACGCTTGTTTCGACATGTTGTTCAAGACGGAATACATAGACGACTACATGTGCGATCGATGTAGACTAGTGCATGCTCACCAAGTCTACAGCGCCGAGTTGGCAAGAGCGAAGTCAGAAGAGAGCAAGGCGCTCTTACGCACAGCATTGGACAAGCTTAAGCACGCCATAGAAACGGATCCGGAAAGTCCTCCAGAGGACGTCGAATTGCCGGACAGCAAGACGGCACCAAGACGAAGAATTGCGCGGCATACGAGAGTCACGCGCTTTCCCAAGATCCTAGCTATCCACCTCAATCGCTCCATCTACGCCGGCGGCGCGTCCAAGAACTCAGCAAAGGTTGCTTTCCCTGAGAAGCTTCCACTAGGCGGCGTATTGCTCAGGAGGAATTACAAGCTGCTTGGTGTTGTGGCACATAAGGGCGCCCATGAGACTGGCCATTACGAGTCTTTCCGGAGACAGAATGTCTACCCGCCCTTCTCCAATCCGTCAACCTTCCAAGCGTCCGGCGTGTACAGCAAAACAGCCACTCCCATATCCACACCAAATATGCAACCCAGCACTCGGCCTTCGGAGGACTGGGCGACCACGCCAAGCAATCTATCACCGGCGTCGACGTCTACTCCGTCTCTGGAGTCCATGCTCCCTGGGCCGTCCACCCGAAGACACTTGGGCTCTTTGAACGGAAATGGTGCAGCTTCTTCAGCGGCTGCTCCCACATCGGCACCCCGCGAGATTGTCACTGGCAAGGACCACAAAGATTCAGACAGTAATAGCCTACGGTCTATAGCCGCGTCTGCCCGATCGACAATTTCCAAGATGTCACCGTCCCGACACGGCAGTGGCAGTGGACGTAGCGGAGGCAGTCAAACAGCCACGCCGACGCTCACCAACGGCACGGCGACGGTGCCCGCAAACTCAGCCAAGAAGGCAAAGAAAGCCCAGGAGCGATGGTGGCGCATCAGCGACGACAAGATCAAGGAGGCCAAAACCAAGGAGCTCCTCGGCATGCAGCGCGAGGTGTATCTCTTGTTCTACGAAATGGAGCGGGATGGCCCATAGGACGGACATGCCGTGCGACCGCGCAGGACGACTAGGCCGACGACGGGGCCTGAGGGCGCGGGTGTCGACGCATCAGAGGAGGAAGAGAGGGTGCCAGAACAACAGTATGGAGAAGAAGGGATGTCTTTCCTACGTGGCACCTATCTTGAAGACCTCGAGCGCGATGGCGACGAGGATGGCGACGGGCTCCTCGAAACGCACGGCTGTCTACCTCGCCTTCGCGTCTGGACTGCGGGCTTGCTGCACCCGCGGCGGCACTCTGCGCGTGTGCTATCGTGGGCTGCGCTGGATGAGCATCGCTACAACCCTTTGTATTGAGAGTAAGCGAGTGAGTTTTTGGTCTTGATTGGAAAACAATGGCGTGGCAATTGCAGGGACGGACGTCTGGAATCTCCAAGAGGCGGAGCAGTAACGGGCACAGACTGGGTGAGAGTATGGGAAAGACGGTTGTAAAAGTAACTTTATACGTTACTACTACTCCGAGTATGAACAGAGAAGTATTCTGTGCTCGTTACATGCATGCCAAGGTTGACAGGCTCGCTATGTACCATGCTTCTGCTTCTAGTTAATTGATAGCACACAAGCCATGAAATCAGCAGCTCCAATGTCAACCGCATCCTTCACTGCTGCACTGTTCTCCTTTTTCCATTTGCTTCAAAGCCTGCGCATGTGCGCGAAATTCCTCCAAGCTCATCGGCGTATGAGGCGCGTCTGCAAAGAGACACATTTTCCACCCACAGTCGTCCATCTTGCATCTGTTTCTCCAAAGTCGCTGACAAACCGCGCCATCTCCTTCCGCGTCGGCAGGAATACAAACACACAACCCATGTTCCTGCCAACGCCTGACAATAAATGCCTGATTATGAGATAATCGAAACCCAGTATCCAACGTCATTCAACCTTCCATCAGAAATCCATAGACAATTGCCTTCCCCACCCACGCTTCCCAACACCGACCGCTTTGTCAAGATGGTGGACTATAGCAAATGGGTATGTTCTCTTTGAACGTATCGGTGTTGGCAAAGTAGCTCGTTCAACTGAACATGAACCTGTCAGGACGCTTTGGAGCTCAGCGACGACTCGGATATCGAGGTCCATCCAAATGTCGACAAAAGGTCATTCATCCGGGCAAAACAGAACCAGATACACATGGAGCGGCAGCAAAGAAAACAGCAGATTCAGGCGCTCAAGCATCAGCGCACTATCAATGATGCACTGGTACAACGTCTCTGCGTCCTGAAAGCCGACCTGCAATCGCGGCACGCCGGCTCTATTCACAGCAAGTTGAACCCAGCCGATATTGCATTCCACGTCGTCATGGAGTTGGCTTCGACCAAATCCACGGAAGATAGCCCCCCACCAAGACCAGAAGGCGTGTTCGATAGTGACCTGCCGCCCCTTCCGACTTACTCCAAAATGCTTGCGATCATTCTCGACGAGGTGAATAAGGCTCTAGAAGAGAGGCAAACGGAAAAGGGCCAACGCTACGAAACTTTTGTTCAGGAGCTTGGTGTGCATGTTCAGAAAATTCAAGATCTTCAAGCAGAACTCGTCAGCAAGCTTGATATACTTGAAAAATAGGAATCCAACAAGATCACCAGCGACAGCTACCAAGTCGGATTTGCCGGTTCTCACGTCAGTAGGACCACACGGGGAGACACATCAAAACAGGAGACCAAAGTGGAGCTCCTCAACCCAAACCATGGCCCGGACGAGATTAAGATCAAGAAGATCGCCGGCACAGACAGTTCCGGAGATAGCGAGCAGAAGATTCAGCCATCTCTGGCGGCCACGCATTTTGCACAGATCCCAGTCTCCAACTACCGCGCCAGTCATGACCATGTCCAGTCTCACCCAGAAATTCTTCAGAGCGAGTCGGACACTGACGGGCTACTGATCGAAGCCTACTACGCAATGTTGAATCAAGACGACGAGAAGCGGGCCTGGCAGTATGTACATCAAGCTCTGTTGCTGCAATACTGTCGTATGCTCGGGCGCGACGGTGTCGCACTGTTCTTCAAACGTATCACAACGCCGGGCCACCAGGTACGGGAGATCTTCGACAAGGACGTCGCCCAAAAGTTCCGGGGAATCCACTTCATGGCAAAGCGTGACTCTAAGGAGAAGGGTGTTGAGCAGGTTCAGTTGTATCCAGCAGGCGAGGATAGTTCGATCCGTATCCAAGTTCCACCGGCCGATAGCGAGGGTGAAGAGGAAAGAAAAGCTAGGAAGATATTTGACCAATTCTCTCCCGAGATGAGAGCAGCGTTGGAGAGCGCATCGTTGGCGGAGGTCAACAAAGTCTTGGCAGAAATGGTGGTTCCGGAAGCCGAGAAAATGGTCAGCCTTCTTGATGAGGTGAGCTCTCCCTGCTTCCAAACTTGTGCGAGGGTGACACGTCGGCTGATACTCATTTTTCCTGGCGCTATATAAGGCTGGCTGCCTGAGTATTGAAGAGGGGATCATCGATGCCACAACGGAAACAGGAAAAAAGCACCTACAGGAGATGGAAGAGGCTGCTGTACCAGATGCTCAGCTTACCGAATCCGCCTGACTGCACGGATTGCGGCCACTCCTGAGTGTAGGTAACATGGGGAGAGCAGTTGTACTTGTCAAGCTCCATAGGTCTGGCTCAGCACTAAGCCTTTTACTTGGTGCTCCTTCTCAATACCTTGGAGGCGCGACAATGTGTTCGAACGCTGCGATGCAGTCAGTTGTCAGTAGCGAATAAGTCAACGCTTTACCTGAACTTGACTCCTGTCCAGAAGGGCGCTGAAAATCCACGAGCAAGCTGTTGGGTCGCGCCTTCGGCGCTCCTTGCTACTTCGTGGTCCCTCGCCGCCGCCACGAGCCCTCGCCATCAACCAGTACAGGCCCTGCCAACGACCACCTGAGTTTGGACCCAAACGGCCAGCGTCTAAGTATGGACGTGATCGGCCACCACCTAAACCGCCGAGCCACACTCACAGCTTGAAAGCGGCGGCGCGATGTCTCAAAGTTTGATCGCCGAAACCTATATAAGAGCGGCACAGTTTTCGAGCGCGTCTGATTTTGTTGAGAATGCCCCGGTTCTCCCGATTAGGAAACCACGATATTTCCGGTACGTTGTACGGAAACAACAGATATCGTTGTGGATATTTAGGTCTCCGAGAACGGCCTCTTCAGATAAGAGGAATCGGATATTCCGGCTGTGCCTCTCGTGGAGTTGGTTTTGGTGAGGATCGTGTGGGCTATATATACTGAGGTGGTCCTGCGAGAAAACAGCTATTAATCTTTTGGATCTATATACGAATTCAATACTCTTTTGATCCCTTACCTATTTCAACACATTATCAGTACGATTTATTAGCTGAAACGCACTTGTTAATATATCTTATATTCTTCAAACTCTTTTATATAGCGCTCGCTAAATAAGGTTATTATTAGCTTTATTGCTGTTACGTAATACCCGTCAAACCTCTCTATATACCACCCAAAGATGAGAATGCATTTATATCAATTAGAACCATAAGATCTTCGTTTCGAGCCCTTAATCAAGGAGGTTTTGCGGCTTTAGCGTCAAACGCTAAAGGCATTGTTAGATCGCAACCAGCAGGAGAATTACTATAGCTATTAGAATTACCTATTAAGGAATCGTCAACGCCACTAAACCCCCAATTATGGACCGGCTAGCAACTATCACCAGAGTCAGCTTAATTAGATCTCCAACCACGGTCAGGCCAGCAATTATCACCAGATTCGGCCTTATCGTCTTTATTATTAGAGGCACGAAAGCCCTTAGATAGTAAAAGCGAAAGGTTATTCCTCGCTAATAGAAAAGCGCTAGATTAAGTAAATCAATAATTTTAAGCGTAATTATAATTTTAAAAAAAATCGGAGTTAGCGTAAGCAGTTAAAATTATAGAATCTTTAGAGGGAAATGTATTAGAGATTTCGGGATTAGCTAAATATAGCGGAGTAGTTAATAGAGCTGCTTCGCGGCTAGAACCAGCCCTAATAATATTAAGAGCCTCGCAATTAGGCTATTCTCGTGATCCTTTTCTTAATCTTTCCTTTCCGCTTAGTTCTAATATGGCGGATGATAAGGAGGCTGGCGATAGGGGCAATTCTAAGCTTTCTAAGTGCATAAAGCATTAGTGCCTAACTAAGATTAATTAGCATTAGTAGAAATTTACGATTTTCGCGATCCTTTGTATGGATAGCTATCTATTAATCTTTAAAGACCTATTTATATTAATAAATAAACGTAAGCCTATAAAGGCCTTAGATCTAGCTGTATTCGCTGCCTTTGTTACCAATATTGATATCTTTAACGAGAACGCGGAAATAATTAAGCTAATTCGCTATAACGCCATCATCGATAATTGCTTTAGGGATAGCGTTATCGTAAATATTATAGGCGTTGAAAACCTTATTATGAAATGGGTATGGTTGGAGAAGTTCGCTTTAGGCTCGGGGCTAATATAGCTTCAAAATTGTATAAATGAGATATACAACTTATTGTCCTTTAATTTTAGAGAAGCCAGCGAATATGTTAGTCGATTTGAAGCTTTTAAGGAGACGATGGCGAGATTTAGGAGATGTATAATTAAAGGAGAATATAAGATTTAATTCGTAAGAAACACTTAAATATAGCACCTAGCTTGGGCGCAGAGGATAAAGGGCCAAATTTGTATAGATTTAAAGAGAAATACGCTAATGCGTATATAATAGGATTTCGTTAATAAATGTTCTTTTGTTGTAGCGCCAATAGCCAATTTGGTGATACCTGTAATAATTAGATATTTGTATTTAGGTTAATTTCCGTAAGGATAATAATAATAGACGTTTATATATATTTATAACAACTATTCTTTAGAAAATTATTGGCAACTCTACCTTTATTTAAGGCTTATAGCGTATCGTTAAAGGGGAAATAAAGGTTGTAAAAATTTCGGAAATAAAGGAAAAGGTTCTAATTGTGGAAGAAATCGTAGAAATGCTGGCGAAGGCTTTAATCGAGGTCGAGGTCGAGGTGTTTATTTAACGAATATGGCGGGGCCTATTAGGAAAGAACTAGTTCGCCGGTATATCTATAACATTATTATTAGCAATTATCGTAACGAGAATTATATTAACGAAGATATCAGGTTTTCTTTTTACGTATTTGGAAGCTGTAGATATTTCGTCCGTTGGTATTAGCTGTCAGAGTTCCTTTAGATTATGATAGAAGGAGGAAGAGTGTAGGCCGTGGCTTAGGGCGATGTTGTTTTTAATTATGACGTCGGAAATGGATTGTTTACGGAGTTGACGTTTTTACGAGTATGGTACTGCCCTTCCTTTGAGAAAAACCTCATTAGTATTTCTATGCTATATTAGCGAGGTTTTCGCTTTAAGAACCTTAATTTTATGGTAGGAAATGGAGAAATCGTGGCTCGTTTCGATCGGAACTTCGATTTAGTGATAGGGCCTATTTTAGAGAAGTTATTAGCTAATTTATCTATAATAGAGGAAGAAATAGCTCGTCAGAAACATCTGGATAAAGCCAATTTGGCTTTAATTCGTGCTTATTAATGCTACGGGTATATAAGCGTGAAATCGGTTTTGAAAATAGCTCTTATTATTATAAGAGAGGAAGAATTGGTTTTGGATTTAGTTTAAAAAAAGGAGTTAAGCGATTTGGTTTATTAAATATATGATTTTTGCAAATAGCTGCGGTATATTCTAAATAGAGGTTTCTCGAAGTTTGAAAAGGTAGGCGAAGTTTGGCATTTTGATTCCTTTAGTTATTCGGAACTGGGCGTTAACGGCGAGAGAGGAGGAATAATCGGAATTGATAGGAAATACGGGCTTCGTTAGTTTAAAATGTATAACGAAAAGGTCGATGGGGCTGATCTCGTAAAGAATATGCTAATCTAAGCGAAAGCTTGGGGATATAAAATCAAGCGTATTTACTTTAACGGCGGCATCGAGTTGATCGGGAAGGAAGATGGTGTTTTGAGAAAATATCTGAAGGATAACGTTATTGAATAAGCTGTTTTAACGCCCTATACGTTTAAATAAAACGGTTTCTCGGAGAGAAGTAATCGGATTTTGATAGAGAAAGCGAGGTGTTAGATAGAGGCCTTTTAAGCGCCGTCGCTATTATGGCCGTTCTTCTTTAGAGCCGCTGCTAAGATCACGAATTTTATGGTTAATAATAGGATTTAATCGCTAAAGAAAATGCTTTGGGAAGCTTTTATAGAGGAAACGTTATTTGGCAAATAGTATAAGCCTGATTTCGTAAATGCTTTTACGTTAAGCTTAAAAATCGTCGTTTATATGCCCGAGGCATATCGTTAATAGGGCGATAAATCAGAGTTGCGAAAGGAAAACGATATATTATTAGATTAGGTTTTTACGGACCCCTTTAAACCGTAGAAAATCTTTATATGCTATTTATTAAAGCGCTTTAGAACCGAATATCAATAAATCGCCCAAATTAGCAGCCTTATTATTTATAAAATCTACGGAAAAAATTCTAAGGAATTCACTTTTATAAGCGATGTTTTTATAATCGCTAATATTATCGTCGTTAGGTATCCTTTTATATTTACTTTTAAGCGTTATATAGCTCCGGCCGCTTTATAATATGCCCGGCGGCTTTGAATAGCTGTCTTTTTCGTTACTAATCAATAATAAGCCTATTTAACGATAGAATTCGAGTTGGCTTATTTTACTAAAGATTTCATAGCTATTAAAGATCCCTTTATAATAGAAAAAGCGCTTAACGGTCCTTATGTTGTTAAATAGCTTAAAGCGTAATGTAAAGAATTTCGCAATTTTTTCCGATTAAATATCTTTAGGGCTATCCCTCGTTACGAACTACCTCTCTTTACGATTCCTTTTATAACGAAACCGGTATATAAATCTAAGCACGATCAAGACGGGAAGGTTTCGGAGTATAAGATAAGGATTATGATTAGGGGCTTTGAGCAATGCTACGGCGTTAATTTCGTTAAAACCTTCGTTTCCGTTAGCAAAGCGCCTATTTAGAGGATTCTTTTTTATCTGGCGGCAACGTTAGATTAGGATATATAGTAGATAGATGTTATCGTTATTTTTTTAAACGGTGAATTCGAAGAAAATATTTATTACGAGATTTCTAAAGGATTGGACCGCTTTTTTGCTAATTTTCCTAAAGAGAACGATATAAGGTACGACCCTATAATCGATTAAGTCCTATAATTATTAAAGGCGTTGTACAGCCTAAAATAAGCTCTTCGTTAATAGGAAAAACGATGTATTAAAGCGTTTCTCGCGCTAGGATTTTATTAATTTAAAAGTAACTCTGCCGTCTATATATATTATAAAAAGCGAATAATCGTCGCCACCTACGTCGACGACCTGCTTTTAATAGGCCTAGATTCAAGCGCTATTATAAAGGTACGTAGAGCCCTCGTTCGTATTTTCGAATTGAAGGATTTGGGTAATGTACGATATTTCTTAGGCGTTCGAATTATATGTGATCGCTCCGTGTGTACGATTATATTATCTTAAAACGCTTATGTAGCACGCACTTTCGATACCCTCGGCCTCCGTAGCCTTAAGCCCTTTTTTATTCCATTTATGCCCGGCTTTTTCGTTTTTGCTGTGCCAAATAAGGGCACCGCTATTTTTTAAAAAATTTATATATATCAGTCTTATAACGGAAGCCTTATGCACGCGATGACCCAAACGCGTCCGGATATCTGTTTCTTGATAGGGGTGACATTACGCTTTGTATATAACTTTTCAAACGGTTACGAAGCGATTCTATAGTATGGCTTTAGGTATTGGAATAGTATATGGGATTACGGCCTGCTGCTAAGAGGAGGAAATACTAGACCTTCTGCCGTTTTCTATTAGGACGATGATAATTTTAGTATTAATTAAAAAGCCGAAGACGCTATAAATATCTCCGTTTAGATTGATTTTAGCTAAAAGGATAGTAAATTAAATAGGAAATCAACTTATGGTTTTACGATAGTTATAGACGATTCCTTAACGGTCGTTTGGAAGTCTAGATTTTCTGATAAAGTGATGAATAGCATTATAGTTGCCGAATATTACGGTATTGCTAAAGGCGCATTTTCGCTGTTATGGCTTATTAACTTATTTATAGAATTATGTATTAACGTACGCTTCAATATCAAATGTGATAACGTTAATATAGTGAAGCTTATTAAAAACCCCGAATTCTATCAACGGATTGGCCATATATCTTTAGACGAGCTATTTATACGAGACGAAGTCAAGAGCGGTCGGATTAAAATGGATTGGGTTTTAACAGAGCTTTAGAGGGCTGATGGGCTTACCAAGCCTCTAAACGGGCCCCGGCATAACGCTTTAACGGCTAGGCTTAGAGTGATGAAAATTTGAAGGTTAGAAATAACCGCTTTGTATAAAAACTGGCGATGTATCTCCTTATTGTTTCTCTATTATCTCTCTTATTGTTTCTTTTTATGCTATAATAGCATTGTTATTAATAGCGTTATATAACTGACGGCTGAATCGAGAGTATCGGTTTAAGGGGAGGTGTTGAGAATGCCCCGGTTCTCCCGATTAGGAAACCACGATATTTCCGATACGTTGTACGGAAATAATAGATATCGTTGTGGATATTTAGGTCTCCGAGAACGGCCTCTTCAGATAAGAGGAATCGGATATTCCGGCTGTGCCTCTCGTGGAGTTGGTTTTGGTGAGGATCGTGTGGGCTATATATACTGAGGTGGTCCTGCGAGAAAACAGCTGTTAGTCTTTTGGATCTATATACGAATTCAACACTCTTTTGATCCCCTACCTATTTCAACAGATTTTGGCCCAGGGCCAACAAAACGCACCGCCTAATGCTACCAACGACGAATTCTAACCCAACCCCGCGACACAGATGAGCGCCGCTACCTTACAGTCGGCCCAACATGGTACCTTAAACAGCATTTGGAGGAAGACTGACCCTACCCCAAAAAAGGGCGCTGTCATCTGGACCAGAAATGGTCCAACGCTTCCTGGATCTTCGCCGCTGCTCTGCGATCAAGTACGCAGCGGATACGAGGACTATGGTTTCAAGTAGGTATCGTCGCTGGACTAAAAGCCCCGGAACCGACAGATAGTCTCATTATTCTGAGTACAGCCAACATAAGCTTTATTGCACGTATAGCGCACGTATAGATTGGAAATGAAGACCACTTTCAAGTATGATGTTTGACTTCCGTACCTGTAAATCCGACTCTATCTCGGAGGTGTAGATGACCTCGGGACCATCCTGGATCCTGACCGCCCACAAAGCAAGATACTGTAGACAGTTCTTACTACTCCGTACTCCGTACTGTCTACGCATCTGTCAGGATCCGGTAGGCGTCTAGAGACGGCTGACCATAGAAAGTCTTGCCGCCACGAAAGCTCCGCTCGACGGCAGCACTAGCTGTTACATGCATCGCAGCTTCATAGTCCCTGATGCAGTTCTGTGAGATGCCAACCAATGCTATACTGCCCACCGCATCCTTCAAAGCAATTCCCGCCCCCACCCCACCCGAAGGTGACATGACATGGATCGCGTCCCGGATCAATGTCACGAAGGCTGACGGTTCCCATTGCGATAGCTCCGGGGTGCAGCTGATCACTCGGAGCGATGTCGCATACGCCTCGTCCTGCAACTCGATCAGGCATCGCGTGGAGTCGTCCCATTCTTCCGTCAACATCATGGCGAGCTCCTTGGGCGTCTTCGAGCGGAAGGCATTGGCCACCATATCCTCGCTGAAATCTACAATGACTTTGGACGGTGCCAGCATCGACCAGTACATGTAGTCTTCCGGCAGGTCGGCGTGGTCGGCTCCGCGCGTGGGGAAGTGCATGCGCTCTACAAACATGCTAATGGGTAGCTCCGAGTTGAAGATGACTTGTTGAATGGGAGGAGCCACATCCCGGACGATATTGAGGCTTCGCAGCAGTTTGGGCTGGATGCGCTTCTCTAGTTCGGGGTGTTGGTATGTCCGGCCGTAGATGCAGACTGCCTCGGGGTCCACGATTTTGTGGTGTGGCACATGCTGACGGCGGATACTAGACCTGCCCCCGTCCGCGCCAACGAGCAGGATGCCGGATACATGGCTGCCATCCGCAAAATGAATCGTGACGGGCGAGTTCTTGTTGCTCTCGTCGATTTCAAAATGGGTCGCCTCTTAGCCCCATGTAATGCTGTCTTCAATCCCATTCATGAGGGTCTCGCGCAGAAGCCCTCGGTCGGCGGTTTACGGCCTGGGTCCTCGCAGGGCCCGGCGGGCGAGAAGCCGGCCCTCGATAGCACTAAAACAGCTTTCCATCATGACTGTTCCAGCTGTCGTGGCCTCAAAGTAGGCCCAATCGTCCGCTTTCATAAGATACTTGGAGATCAGGAACCGTGTCGGGGAAGACTTTGGTCCGATAACCCTGCGCACGCGTCTCGGGTGTGGTATCACGTTCGAAGAGCAGGAGCAGAAGGGCCGACTGCTGGCGCCGTTGGCGGGTTGATTGATGATCGTGGGGACATCTTCGATGGAGTGCAACAGAGCAAGATAGACTCTGGGACGAAGGAGGTATCGCGCGCGTAGAAAAGAGCTATTGGCTTGACTTCTGAGATTTTCTAAGTTGGTGTGGCGGAACTTGTGTCCCTTATAACAATTCGTGGACAATTTTGGTCTTCTGTATAGCACTTGATTTCGCAACGGCCCGCACCTGCCACCTGGACCCGACCCTGTTGAGGATCAAGAGGGTTTGCCTTTTAGTACTAAAGTATGTATAGTGCTTCTGGGGGCTAGGGCCCCTCGACTGCGCCGTATCCATCTGCACCGGCCAGTGGGGCAGAATCACCAACAACATGTTCCTTAGAGTGGGTATCCTGCAGAGATGAAGATAGATCCACAGCCCGGTCTCCCGCCCCGTCTGTGCAAGCTTGCGTTGCTCTGCAAGACACGCCGAGGCTTTCAAAGCCTGGCTGGAGTTGCGGACAAGACTCATCAACCTTGGGCAAGCTTCACTCTGCGAACCGAAGTATTGGAAAGTTGAATGAACTTCAGATTATCATGATCGCCTGAGTTTCAGTGTCTACCTAGGTACGGAGGTACTTAAATTGAGCATGAGGCAGCCAGCAATCTCAATACCACACCATCTTCTCCTCGCTCATCTTCCCATCCCTTTCCATTTCCGCCAACACTACCTTGATGCGCTGCACCAAGGCCTTTCCGTACACAGGGCCCAGTGGAGGAGCAGGTAGACTCAGGTCGGGCCTGAGCCAGGGGATCGGATGGAGGCCTTTCGATGCTTCCATCATTCGCTGAACGCCGCTATCGTCGTATCCAGCGCCCAGGATAATAGCAGCAGGCTTTTGCGAGTAGCATTTACTGCCCAGCTCAGAATTCGCGGACGGTGTCTCGCCTTTGAAGATTGCAGGAATCTGCTCCTCCCCGGCTTCGGGCGTCATGACGAAGTGGATGACTGTGTAATTGTGTCAGCCTGGTGATAGATCTGCTTAAATACGGGGGGTTTCGCGAACCTTCAAACTCCGGTTTTAATGTAGCGATGACTCCCTTTCCGATTTGCTCGGTTTTCCCGCACAGAATGACAGGAGAGCTCATCTTTGTCGAAAACAATCGGCGCGTTGGAGGAAATACAGCTGTGGGACTGAATCGTCTTGACAGTAATAACTGGAAAGTGGTCGGCATCGATGTCAAAAGATTGATGGTGATCATAGATGCGGCTTGTTCCTAGATGGTCCGGGCACTTAGTAAATACTATGTAGGAAAACGAGACCTTGGAAACTGTCTGACCTGGCAGACCGAGGCAGAAAGGGTGGTCGCCTGTGGCACCACTAATTGTTGGAACTCTTGAGCAGCGCGAGTTGCCCCGGTTGAAGCGGTATAGAAACCTATACGAAGTGGCATGTCATCTGCATATCATGAGAAGTACTAGTGTAATTATGACCCAGACCCGCGGCACCCAAAGTGGATCTGGCGCGTCAGTCCGTTGGCCCCCAGCCAACTCCTAATCCTTGCTGACGAAACTTGTTTTCCAGGTCTCGGTGTATGTTGTTGGACGCCGGAAAGAGAAGCTGAACTAGGCGGCAGCCGCATATCCGGGGTAAGCAGCACGTTGGAGGATGCCACCTTGTCCCGCCCGCCCCACTCAGGGGAAGATGCTAGCGACGCTGTCAGCCTCGTTCCTTTCAGCCTCCACCTGCACGTTCCGCTGACCGACGATAGAATCATGGTCCCCTTGCAAGGCGATGGAACCTCTCAGAAAAGCCTGCAGGCGATTTTCAACCAAGTGCGTATTGAGACAGGTTGTATCCACCTCCTTGTGGCAAATTTAGGCATGGCTGGGCCAGGTCTCAGGGGCCTGAGCCCTCGAGCGACAGTCGCCGAATTTGTGTGCAGCGCCTGGACAACTGCCATGCCAGATTTCGACGCCGTCTACCAGCTCAATTGCATCGCGACCTCTTACACCATCATCGTGTGCTTGGAGCTGCTGGATCTGGGGACCCAGAAGCGTCAGCCGGGCAGCCCTCTGGCACAATATAACCCTGTGTCTATCTATGCCGATAATAAGTCAGTTATTTCTAGAGAATTATGTTTATATCATCACTTGATATTATTACAACTTGTAGTGAGTTATATTCTATTCCTCCAGCGGTCTCAGCTATCGGTTATATCGAGGGCTACTTACCTATATTGACCGATAAGCCAAAATGAAAAATTGTATAAATCGTGTTTCTGCCTTTTCTTCCAGCTATCATAGTTGGTCAGATTTCAATGCAATACAGATACAATACATCAACCTTTTCATCGATTATTCAACTCTCTCTACAATATTCCTTTTCAGGCCTAGAGCCTTCAGACTAGCGATTATACCCTACATACGATTATCATTCCTCACCTTGTGGACAAGAAAGTCTTGTTCTTGCGCGAGGCTGAACGTGGATGCAAGGGTAATGCTTGCAGAATCCGTGTAAGATGATTGGAGTGAGTCGCGAGGCTGCTGGTAGTGCCGTGGTACATAGACAGGCTGTGTTTTTCTACTGTGAGAACTTTTGTGAGAAGATTGAAGGAATTTTCGATATCTACAGTCTGAAAATGCTGCTACATGTACCTCGCACCGCTCGGTGTCAAGATGTCATTGCGTGAGGATGATGAGAAGTGCGCAGAAGTGGTGCTGACTACTACCTAAGTACTATGTAGCTAGTAAGCAGACGCCCCCCCCCCTGCCTGGCACTACACGACCACACTATTGCACACATTTTCCCGTCTATATAAGTCTGCGATTTGTGAGAAATCTGTACTTACATTGGATAGGCAAAGGGGAATCTGTATTCATGATAAAAAGTTGGAAAATGAGGCTGACTGAACAAAATGAGATGGTGTTGACTCTTTTCCGTCCCTCCAAACGCTGTCAAATAAGCTGTATCAGATGCTCACCCGATTCCCCTCTGTACCCATTGGTGTCCTCTATGTGTGGAAGATTGACATCGGACGGCAGCGGAGTCCTGATGTGGCGGTGAGCGAGCTTATCGCCCCACGGTGACAGTTTCGTGAGTCCCAGACGGCGGAAAAGCCCTGGTTTATCCCCAGTTGCCTGGAGGATTAGACAGGTGATGTACTTTGACTCCTTTTTGTCCGTCCGCGGGCCCTTCGCCGCCGGCAACACGTATATGCTATCCGAGCCAATTATGTCGTAGCGCATCTCGTCGTCTGTGGGGCAGTCGAGGTACACATGCGCGTGCTCCTCCTCGTCGAGGCCGGGTTCAATCAGGCTGCGGTCCCTCAGTTTCCAAGAGTAGATTCCGTTACTCCCCTTGCACAGCTTCGCCTTTCGCAGACGGCCCCACAGCTTGACGTGCCCGCCCTCAACCAGGCCGAAGGGAAATAGCTTTGTGTTCGGTCCCTTCTCGTACCAGACTTTGACACCGTCCTCCCGTTTGTCGACCTCGATGAGGATGTCCGTGTCGGTAACTTCCCCATACACTAGCCCATTGCTGTTGCTGCTCTTACCGTCGACGGAAGCCCAAGAGAAGGACGGAGCGCGGTACTTTCCGGGCCGTTTAGAGGGGTGTTCGAAGGTCCTACTCTGGGGGAGGAAGACCGGTTCGATCCTCCAAAGAAGCTGGCTTGCCAGGTACTTGTTCCACAGCCCTGCGACGTACTTGACCGGCTCCTCCTCTCCGTCCTCGGCGAAGCCCATCTTAGGCTGCATCGACATCGCGACTCCCGAGAGCGCAATCAGCTTGTCTCTGGATTTAGTCAGGTCAGTCTTGAAGTAGATCTCGACGATGCGTGCCCAGAGCTCGAACGGGTAGATGGCTGGCACCAGGTGCGGGTCCGGCTCATTATTAACCCCCAGCCGGTTCTGGCGTAGTCTCGGTCCGTCTTTCGTGGGGTTCAGGCCCTTGAAGTGATCATCGAGCAGGATCTTGTGGTTCGTGAGCTGAAAGTTTGGGATGGCCAGGGGTCGGCCTTCTGCGGCGTTGAAATCACCACACTCCCATGCCACCTGGCCTTCGCAGAAATGGAGTACTCGGGGGGCCAGGAGACGCTCCTGAAGGACCCACCCCCGCGTGTTGACTGGCGCGTGGCCAACGAGGGTGTCCCAGAGAGAGACGTCGACGATGACGCATCTTCGTATAGTGTTTTCACTCGTGTGTGCCGATGTGGAGGAGTCTTCCCGACCTTTGGTGTCTTTTGGGGACTCTGTTGGTACCTCATGGTCTTCTTCCATAACAGACTCCAGCTCAGCAGGCTCTTCAGAGCCAAAACACAAAAGAGACAAGCAGTTTGATCTCCGCAAGCTCCTTTTCTTTGGTGTGTTCCTGGGGTATTTGATGGGCTCCAAGGGCTTTGTCGGCTTGGAGGCTTCTGGTGTGCTCATCCTCTCTGCCTGACTGGCTCTGGGCCTGGCTCCGGCTCCGATCAGGCCACTGATGTTGAGATTCACTTCTTCTTCCCATAATTGCTCTGGTCTGCGCGCCGAGTAAAGGCCGACCTTACTGTTCTCTGCCAACGTTGCTGATATGTTGAGGTATGAGTGACTGTACACCTTGTGCATCTTGGAGGACTCTTCGATCCAGTCGCTCTCTGAGTCTTGAATGATGCACAGCGAGTCGATCCAGATATAGCCTACCCCTGGTAGCCGGGCGGCAAATTCGATGGCGTCCCTAAACGTCTTCGGCAGCTCACACAACTTCAACCCGTTCTTGAACTCGCGCAGGGACCCCTTTTTGAGTTGTTTAATCGTTCTCGGGTCTCCCCAGCAATGACTCAACGTCACATAAAGCTTATTGACTGCTGACTCTACATCCGCATCCTTCGTCTCTACCAGACTCACTTTGGAATCCTCAAGTTTCACTCCGACATCCTTTCCTTGAGTGAACTCGGCGTGTCGGTAGTCTCCGGACTTGACACCAGCAAGGTCGATGAGGCGAGTGGGCCACCACAATTCCTTGTTACTGGGGACACAATTGCATTCTCTCATCCACTCCAACGCAAGTTTGTACACCTCGTCTGAGTCCGTTGTATTCGACAATGGCGTCCTGAAGCTGGGGGCCTCGTTGCCTGCTCGTTGCGTTGACAGTCAGCAAAAGTATCCCAGCGTGAAGGTGATGAGCAACTGGATTAGACGGACCGATCTCCTTCAGGATGAAAGTCTTTGACTTCCTGCCTCCTTTGTACTGAATCTTGAAGTCGAGACGATACACATCGTCGTGTCGTTGGTCATGATTCACGATTGACAGATAGGCGCTGCTACTGACTTGGATGTCGTTGTCCAAGATATCAACGCTGGCATCCGCAGTCAGTTCATTGTAGAGGACAAAGCATATGGCGCAGTTGCTGTTGGCTGACTCCCAAAGTGACATGGCTGAATCGTGATGCGCGAAGTGGAGATCCCACGTTCCTTTCCACTGTCGGCGGTACTGCCCACGTAGCATTTTCCAACAGATGTGGCAGATCATATCTAGATAGTGAGCTTGGTTGGACAGGGTCGGGTTTTGGTGAGAACTGGAAGGTCTGCGCAGTCAGTCTACGCCATGTTGTTGACAAGTTGATAGCAATGGAGGGGACCGTTTAATCCGTTTCACTGAGGAACCCTGGAGGCGCGAGAGTCACGCTGCCAGGGCGCTTCGCTTAGAGTGCCTACTGTTACTCTCGTGCTCTAAGCGAAGCGCCCTGGCAGCCTATGGGAAGGGCTACAATCTTCTGCAGAGGCCAGGTCCAGACGTGGACCCTGTCTCGTGCAGATGATCATCGTGGTCGCAGTGGATCTATTTATGCAGATGAGGTGGATACGATTCCTTTTCAAGGCTCAACAAGCGAATTATACACGCCAGCTTTCGATTCGACACTATACCCGGCTACAAACATGACTTCGCCGGGTCCTGACGGGCATGAGGCTGAAGATCCGGTGAAAGCCCTCCCAATCATCATCAGAATCACCATGCTGCGAATACATCGGTGCACCGGAAATGGCAGCAAGTCGGCCTTGCAGTAGCGCTAATTTGCCCCCAGCTCACGCTTCCATACTTCTTCACTTCTTGAGGTTTCCCCTTCTGCCCGTCTCTGTGGTATGGCATACTCTCGGAGGCTCGGACATGCATTTTGGGAGCCGTATTATCTTCCATATCAACGCTGTCGTCAAGTGACACCATGTATGCGGGGACTCTGGCCAGCCCTCAGACCATGCAGGCGGACTATCTACGTAGAAGAAAGAGCCAGCCTGCCAGTCCGGTCCGGCGAGCTGCGGCGCCGACTCAGACATGGTCGAGTCCTGCTCCCTCCGCATGATAAGCGCTTCTCGTAATCGAGGTTACACTGCAGGTGGACGGCTTGAACTGCCAATTATCAGCGGGTAGCTACCAAGCCTCGATACCAATATGTCGGGCACTTGGTCTATCACAGTCACCTCCTCCTTGCAGGATCACGCCCCGGTAGCAACATCCGAAATGGAATATTGCTGACACGTATGTTTTGATCAAATGTGCCTGCAGGCTGTCGTCGAGGCTTCCAGTCTGCCTAAACCCTCTGCAGCATGCAGCAGTCCCTTGTCGTCCCCACCCATCTTCTTTTATGCACGGTCTCCATTTCAGGCATTCATATCTAGATCCACTAAGCCTTTTTGAATACTTACCAACATTTCCTCTGCAAGCATCTTCTCATCATTCTGGTTTATGAGGACATCAGCATACAGCGAAGATACCTAACGAGATCTCCAACATTCAAATGGCAGACATGTCCAAATTCTCGGTCGATTTCAACGGCGAAGCAGTGCCAGTCATCCTGGAAGTGACCGATACTACCCAGACGCAACTAGAAAAGTTCCCAGCTTTCGCGACATGGAAAATTCCCCTCATGGAGCCTGGAACTGCAGAGAAACAACACCAAGCACGCCTTCTATGACAACCCCTTCAACCTCAAGTCCATCAACATCCAGTCAGTCGACTGATTCGGCTCGCGAATCGGCTTCATCAAGCTCAAGGCAATCCTCAAGAACGAGCCCTAAGACGGCCATCTCGCCAAGGATCTCCCCGGCATCTCCTTCCTTCGTCGAGGCAGCGTGGCGATGCTGATGATCCTTCGGCCCAAGGACGCGAGCGACGAGCGCCTCGTTATTATGACGGAGCAAGCCCGCATACCCGCTGGCAGCCTGAGCTTCCTTGAGATTCCCGCTGGCATGATAGACGACGAGGAGAAGTTCTCGGGCGCGGCCGCCAAGGAGATTGAGGAGGAGACGGGTTTCCAGATCCCACACTCGGAGCTCATCGACATGACAGAACTTGCGCTGACGAACTCGCAAAAGTCCGAAACACGACTCAAATCTGCCATGTACCCTTCCCCCGGTGGCTGCGACGAGTTCATCTCTCTTTTTCTTTGGGAAAAGGAGCTGGACCGCCTCGAGATCGAGGCCCTTAGCGGGAAGTTGACGGGCAACAGGGGTTCGAGGCAATCGGAGGTCATCACACTGCGCATGGTCCGGTACGAAGAGCTGTGGAGAGAGGGGCCCCGGGACGCGAAGAAGCTTGCCGCCTGGGCCCTGTACGAGGGGCTCAATAGGAGTGGGGATCTGCAGCGAGAGGTAAAGAGGCGGCAGAACCAGCAGCAGTTGTGGACGCGGCCTAATAAGAGGACTCTGAACCCCGAGACGATCTCGTTCGAGGAGGTGGGGAGGAAGTTGAGGTCTCAAACTACCATCAATAGGGCGTAAACAAGTGGCGCATTGGCGCTTGAGACCAGATCTACTTGAGCCTTGAAACGGAGTGTCGGTTCTCATAGTATTTAGCTCTCAAATGTCTAGATATAGGCGTCAAGACAACTGTTTTTGTCTAAAACTACTTGAACCAATCCGGCGCGCAAAGAGAACCATCATGGTTTGCGTATGAAGCAAAACATCTTCAGGGGACCCGTACAGATAATAAATACACCATGTGAACCTGCTCGCCGGCATGGTAGTTCCTGATAATGCCCGCCAGCACTGCTAATGTAGGTATTGGTCGTGTGAAAACGGGAGGAGCTGATGTCGTTGGGTATGGCGGAACGACTGTTGATATCTCCTTCTTTCCTCAGTTTTTCGTCGTTGGCCCAGCAGGACCAACACTTCAACTTGATCATGCATAAATTCGACCCAGCGAGCGTCAAGATGGATGAGTGGAGGTCAGCAACTAGTACCAGGACTAACTGATAGTAACATCTGCAGATCTACGACATTCGAATACACATCGTAAAATCTGGAAGTCTGCAGATCTGCAATCGCTGAAATAACCAAGGAATGAAGGCGAGACTTCATCCCTGATCATCAAGATAGCAAGACGTTGGTGTAATTGTATCATGCCTCGGAGTTAAAGCTCAAGACCAGATTTGCGGACTCCCAGAGCTTTGGCTCGTCTTCGTTTGACCACATCACATCTGTATTTCTACACATCGTTTGCGGTCAGCAGATAAAGATGCATGCATGCACGCGGTTGAGGCGCCCAGTAACAACGCGTGTCCAAGCCACCTTGCAGGTGCAGAAAGACGACCGCAGCCTCTCGCTTTGAAGCCTGCATCGCAATGACGGGAACGAAGAGGGCGCAAACGGGGTGCAAGTGGGGCGCTGCAACAGCTGCGCCCTTCGTATGCCCTGTGTATTAGAGGGCTTGCATGCCCGCAAGGTGGTTTTTATCTTTGGATCAAAGCTTTTGAACTGTTCCATTGATCAATTTTGCCTGGCATGACTCCCGAAGTCATATTCATGGTGCATACCTAGGTACCTAAGCGAGGCCATAGCCCCTCTATGCACCCGGATTCGCACCCCGATCTCACCAGTAGTATACCGCCATTACCTTCCGGCTTGATCACAAAATACACATTACAATAAGGCTCCGACAACCATGGCACGTTTATATCAATTACTTTCCATGCTTTTCTGGGCCCTGTTCATGATCTTGTCACTCACAGGGGCACTCCGACGTCCGTCATCCGCTTCGTCATACCATACGCTCCTGGTCATCGTTCGCCATGCGAGAACCATCCAGATACGTCAAGATGTATTGCGCCCAACTCAAGAAGCTTGGACCATTGGGTATCCACCCTCACCTATGGTTGTCATGGCATTGCTTCCCTGGACTCCTCAGGTCATGTCGTCTCACAGGCAATGCGAGTGTCACAAGAACGTTGAGCTTTCATCGCTCTCTCACCTCTACAAATATGGAAGTCCGGACATTCAACACAATCTTCTGCTCCCTAGGACTCTTCAGGCTATCTCCTGCTTTGAAAACTGTTGTGGGACTTGTTTTTCCCGAGGCTGTACGACTGTGGAATGCCTTGTCAGGGCTGTAGTCAGGGCTGTGATCAGGGCGCTTGCGATCAAGGGCTCTTTTGCCTTCACATCAACTAGGGGACTTTCTCAGCACCACTTACTTGTACACACGCCTGTCTAATATCTTCTATGTCTCAAAATCGCTATATAGCCTATGTTCTTGTCTGACCCATATAATTATATGTGCAACCAGATTCCCTACGCATCCGCAGAGGTCCTCAGAGATCACTGAGCTGCTGACCACCCAGTCACCTACTACACCAAAAAAAGAATGGCCCACCTTCATCCATCCTTCACTTCACTGCCGTATATGATATCTAGCGCAGTATACGACACATGCTATCAAACGCCTTTGCCGGGGCCAGCTCAGTATGTATTACAAAGCTTTTGATGACCATCTACCCGGAAGATGCCTTACGGGAGCTCCCTGTCGGGACCTTTTGCCCTTTGATTGTGGATATGCAGCTTCAGCTACATTACCCTCATTTTGTGCCCACTGCCCGTGCGGAATGCCCCCAGTGCCCCCAGTGTCTAGTACATGCCTCAAACTTATCATCAACATGCAAACGCATCCATGTATAATGTTCAGAGTTCCTCTACTCACTCAAAGATACGGGCGGTGGACATAATGTTATCATTTCGACAAATCTGCAGGTGCCCAGGTCGGCGGTGCGCAACAGTCTTGCCACCTTACTACATTGCGGCCCAAGCTGGCGAACACGCATCTTCTCGTCAGTCTTGCTTATACTATGCACATCTTAGTTTGCACAGCTCATACCTCGCTCAACAACCTGGTCAACTTTCATTACAACCACCACCGTCTATGTCTCACCCACTCCTTACCAACCCCGTCCAACATGAGAAGGCAGTCTTCATTGGCGAACATCCTTGTGCTGTTTGCTTACTCTCATTCGCAACAAACTCAGCGCTCGAGAAGCATGCCCTGCAAAGCAATCACTCCTCCTTTCGGTGCATTTGCGGGTCTTCATTTAACAGGGCTTCCTGCTTGAACCGTCACATCAAGTCGCACGTGGGGCCCCATTTCCAGTGCAGCTTCTGCGATGCCAAGACATTTCCTCGGCTCGACAAACTGCGTGATCACCTGCGCGACTTCCACAAATTCAACGCACGCTCGCTCGAGAAGCTGGACCCTCGAACCTTGAGTATCCCGGGCTCTGAGTTTGAGCTGGACTATTCAAGCCCAGATGACGCCGCCACCACACCTGCTTCCTACCAGAATAGTCTGTCTGATTATGAACTTGGCCCTGATTCCCAAGCCTTGTCATGTGATTCCGGCATGGACTTCAACGGATTCAGCGTGCAGCCAAGCAGCCTTCCTTCTTTTCAGCAAGAGGTCAGTGGGTCTACATTTCGTCAAGAACGCGATGGACCATTGGACCTATTCCGACACTTGCATGTCCGCTTCGAACGTTGAGATGTTAACCTTCTCGAATATAGTCCTATCATTATTAGGATGCGATGTACAGGCGAGATTCAGCTATCTTAGGGGCCAAAGTCATCGGTCCAAAGCAAACGGCTCGTGCGGCAGATTCACACCTCACTTGGACTTGAAGCTGTCGCCATGTATCGGACTTGGACCAGCCCCCGATCAAGGGCCGTTCCGAAGCGGTCCAAACGAAAGTGGGAAGTGTATGGGGGAAGGAAGGTTTTTGCATATATTAGATTGTCGGGCGGTCCCAAATTTTCGGAACCGGGTTCCTCGACGCCGGCCCGGCGATCCACCGTTGACGACCCGGAGATCCGTTTTCGTCACAATCGGGAAGTTTTCATATGTATCTAGGTACCCGTTTATATACATAACACTTACCCAATCGCACGGAGCTTGACCCAGGCGTAGAAACGTAGGCTCACTAAATCATGGCAACGCTGCTGAAAAATGCAGAGGATACTCAGATTAGATCCAGCTGCGATCCGGGTATTCTTGTGGACGACCAGAGGTCACAGGGAGGAAGAATAGAACCGATCGCAGCTTGGTGCACCCAGGTTTAAGCACTACTCAAGTATTCATCATCTTCTCATACATGTACCAGCCTAATGGCGCGCGGCTGTTTCCAAGTTTGTTGCATCCGTCCATGCGACTTTTATGGTGTGAAGTTGAAAAAGTGGGGCATTGCTTAGTAATAGCCTGCGCGGCGCCGGCTGTGTGTCAATTTCCGGCGCGCCCGGAGCCGAGCCACCGACCGAATATCGCGGATTCAACATCTGTGATTCTGTGATCAATTGCCCGCCCAGTTTACCCCCGCGGCAAAAAGCAGGGTATCGTAGCCCGGCAACCCACCACTATCGCCCAGCGCACCCAAGTCGCCCATCTCACTATACAGCGCGCCAAACGCGTGCGGAAATCCCGTGAATAGCTGGAATTTGCTCGCCATGGTCGTCCCGCTCGTTTGCCAGCATGTCGAACGACCTGCAAGCGACCTGCAAGCGACGCCGCGCTCTCTGGCCTCATGCGGCGACGCGAGCCACATGGCCTGTTGCACGCAATTGTGGAATACGCTGTTGTGGTCCGGGCCCGGCGGCTTCAAATTCTGTGAGCCGCTCATGAGCCGTTGAGGGAAACAACGTCACGGCCTAGAAGTTTTGACCCTTTGATGCCGCTGGCAAGTCTGAACCGCAGGTCATTTGAACGCTTCTGGAGCGGAGCAGGGATGGCGCAGGAGCCATTCATCAACGTATACTAAGTATTCGGCTTCTGGCGGGAATAAGTCTTTCACCAGGCGGGAGCGCGCTCTGCGGTGACCATCAAGCCACGCAGGTTTGCAGTTGTATCGCGCCATGACATTCCATAGTATGCTGAAAGACAAAGACATACCGCCACTACTCTATAAAGAAAATCACCTGACTTGAAGGCCCCACAAAACACAGTGCCGTCATAACTATCAGGTGAACAAGCCTTGCTGCCAACATAGAAGACCTCTACAGCTTCGCCGCGCCGCCCTTCTCGAGCTCCTTGTTCGCGCGCTGGTAGTTCTTCACCAGCTGCCGTATTGCTAGGTCCAGCATCACATCCTCACTTCCGCCTGGAATCCTTGCCCCAAATACGTCACGATAGATGTGGGCCACGAGCTCGCCTTGGCCCGTCTCAGTGAAGCCATTGCCACTGCAATATCAACGTATCAGCAAGTGCTCACTGCGCATTTCAACAAGTTTTTCGGATACTCACCCATGCAGCAAGACGCCCGTTTGCGCACATTCGTTCAGCACCATGCCCGCCTTGGCCTTGGCCAGCGCCGTCAGCCCACCCAGCCTTGTATCCGCATCCTTCTTCGGCAAATGGTTCATCTGCCTGGGGTAATTTGTTAGCTGGCGTCTGATAGAGTGGGACCGGTCTCGTGGAGGAGCGTTCAAGCTTACCAGAGGAACTCGTTGAGCCAACTCTGCATCGTCTCGAGCTCTGCTCCCGCCCTCGCAAGTCGGTTCCTCACCACAGGCTGCTCAATCACCGCCTTGCCGAACGCCTCCCGCTTCATCACATATGCCATCGTCGTGCTCAGGGCAACCCGTGCCTGTCTGGTCACCCCCAGCGCAATCAAGAGCCGCTCGTGGTTGAAGTTGGTCATGACATAAAACATGCCTTTCTCTTCCTCTCCAATGAGATTCTCCACCGGGACCTCGACATTCTCCAACTCGATGAACGTAGTCCCGCCCGTCTTGGTGCCCGTTACGTGCAGCCTCCTCATCTCCACGCCCGCGACCTTCAGAGGTACGACGAGCAGGCTCAGCCCGCCGGCTCCCTTGCCTCCGGTACGGACAGCCATGGTCGCGTAATCCGACCATATCCCGTTCGTAATCCACTTCTTCGTACCATTGACAATGTAATGCTTTCCGTCTTTGCTCTTCTCCGCCGTCGTCTCCACATTCGCGACATCGCTCCCCGCGCCGGGCTCAGTGATCGCTATGCACGTCCTCTTTCTGCCGGTGAGGAGATCCGGGAGAAACCTGTCCTTCAACTGTTTCGACCCGTACTTGACGATCGGCGGGATGGCATATGCGAAACCGGCATTCAGCCCACTGACCGGTCCCGCGAGGCCCGATCGATGGGCCTCATCGATCCAGATCGCGGAATGTGTGTAATCCCAGTCCTCTACTTTTGTGCCTAGGATGTCTTTGATGCCGGCTTTGTGCAGCGCTTCTACGGGGAGAGGGGAGGGCATGTTGGGCAGGAGCATGTTGTACTTGTTGAATTTGTCGAACAGGTTTTCGGGAAGGCTCCCGCCGTTCTCCCAGTCCATGCAGTCCGGGAGGAAGTGCTCTTCCATCCATGCTCGGCAGGCCTTCTGGAACTTGAGGTGTTTCTCCTGGTAGAACGGTGAGGGCAGGCCGAGAAGATAGGGAGGGTCCGAGAAGGGGACCGCGGCGAGTGGGTTCGTTGCCATTGTAGAAGAGGCAGAGTCTAAAGAGAGAGTGCAGATACAGTTTTGAGAATGAGAGGTAAATGAAAGTAACGCGAGATGAAATGCCGCAAATGTGCTGATGAAAGAAGAGAGCAAGCACTGAGGTGTTGTGGTTTAATTATTAGGTGGTGTGTGCATTTACCCGAGGTACTTCCCTAGGCCTGAAAGCCAACTTTGCTTACCCCAACCTTTATCTCAAAGCCCCTGTCACTGCTTTTTGACGCGCTTTGTGAAGTTGAATGTAGCCGCGGCTACTGTCCACAGACGTCTGTACAGCTTCTCAAAATCAGGTGTCTGGCAGAAGTGTTCGTGACCTTGATGACATACTAAAGTAACAGCGGGACTGTCTGGAACGTATTTGTAGGACAGTCTCCCGCGCGGCTTGTGTAACCCAGACATTTGATCTAGCATTGTAGTCTGTGTTTCAGAGATAACTAGCAGCTGGCACAAAACTGAGATAACGGTGACGACTTATTCATCGGAGCACCTTATGCATTGCTTTCCACCTTGCATCATCATACTCCTCTTGTTCGATACCATACAGATAAATTTGAATATGATCAGGGCCGTGTCATTTGAAGATTCATGCAGACGCGAACTACGTTTCAGCGTCCACTGAAGTATCGACCATGCACTGATCTTGCCAGTCGTATGCTGGGGCCCTCGATTGATCTAACACCCAGTTCTGCTACATACAGAAACACGATAATGCTCAACACAAGGCAGAACACGTAATTTGGTTCTATCGCATACGGGCCTTTGTCAGTGAACGGAAACCAACTCGCATCGTACCACTTGTTCTCGATCGACCCAAACAGGGACACAGCTCCCTCGTCCATATTTCTCTTCACGCCCGTTAGCCAGAACAGACGCTCTGAAAAGAAGGACGTCATTGGCCCATGGATGAGATAGAGAGGAAAAGAGACCTTCCCAAGATCTATCAAGAGATGTCAGCAAAGACAAGCAAGGAAAGGTGGTGTTGATTGGGCAAACGACTGACATTGGGAGAAGCTGCCCGAAAGAGCGCGTTTCAGCCAGCCGATTTCCTTCGCGGCTAGAAGAAACCCCCAGGCAGCCCAAAACAACCAAAACGAGAGCCAGGTGAGATCATCCCCGCCGTGGGGATAAGCCTCGGGAATCAGCCACTCGAGCGTGACCCATCCACCGCAGTTCCCCAGGACCTTATCCCGCGAGGAGTCCAAAGAGGAGGCAGATGGCGAAGACCCGAGGTACAGCGCACCGACAAGTGCAGCGTGGGAAAGCAACGTTCGCACAAGGCCATGCCTGCCGACCGCCTGCACGACTCCATCCCAGGGCAGGTGGATCGGCAGAGACCCCGAAGAAATCAAATCAAGCTCCGCCGTCACCATCCCGGCCAAGAAAGTAGCCTCCTGGGCCGCAGGAATCGCGAAGACCAGGTACCACATCCAGGCCAGTGTGAGATAGACGCGGGTCGTGTGTGGCGTTCGCGAGAGGGCGAAAAGCCACACGAACAGCGACATAGAGCCGCGCAGCTCTGCGAGAACCGACCACGTGTGACGGTTGAGGACGTGATGCCCCAGGTACAGGTATTGCAATGTCTGCCACATCCACGCCATTAACTGCCCGAACATGTTGTCCTGACGCTGCACGGCAGA
This sequence comes from Ophiognomonia clavigignenti-juglandacearum, assembly GCA_003671545.1. Lineage (NCBI taxonomy): Eukaryota > Fungi > Ascomycota > Sordariomycetes > Diaporthales > Gnomoniaceae > Ophiognomonia > Ophiognomonia clavigignenti-juglandacearum. The sequence goes on along the minus strand of PYFS01000149.1, from coordinate 116,512 downwards.
AGTCGGGAGCCCAGTCAGGTAGCTCACGATCGCGACAGCCAATGTGCTGAAGACCACGGGGAAGAGCAGCCTGAAGGGTCGTCGGACGATCGACGAGTGGAGCGCGTCGACAAAGTCGGCATGTCGGCCGCTGTGCAGGAGGGAGAGCAGGCGCCGAGGCACCACGTAGCCGGAGATGGTGAAGAACAGCGCGACGGCGAAGTGCCCGCCCGTCCACAGCGTTCTTACTACAGGCCAGGCGGCGGGCGAATCGTTGGTGGCCCCGGAGGGAAGCGTGGCGCCATAGCAGTAATCGATCCCCTCGTGTGTCCAGAGCGTCATGTGGAAGACGCATACGACGAGGGCGGCCCATCCCCGGAGGCCGTCCAGCCAGGCCGTCCTGGATTGCTCGTGCCGAGAGTTGCTACTGTGGCTTTTTCGGCGAGAGAGGATTTCCGGGGTAAAGAAATCCAGAATGCATAAGACGATATGTCGGGGCTTGAGAGCCTTGATCCATCCTTTCCAGACGCGTTGCACCTCAGAAGTGCCAGGTGGTGGAGGCGAAGGTTGACCAATGCTCGTTGGCAGCTCTTGGTAGCTTTCTGGTCGCATTGTGGCCACCATGTTGGCAACGTGGGCTCCACAAAGCGAGCTGCAGCGCTGGCGAGCTGATGAAGTGCCCAACGAGGCTTTCGGCGCTAGAGATTCGGATCTGTGAGCCGATCTGATAATGTGAGGTTAGAGAGGATACCCCTGGGGACTGCTTACATAAAGTTTTCTCCCCAATAAACCTCTATTCCGCCGGTACAGGGTCACATTATTACTACGCACTCTTTATTACTGCGCATTTCACTATATACTTCCACATATAAAATAGCCAAACTAATCACTTTCAACACTTTCACGTAACCAAAAATTCGATAATCTATTAATAAAGATTACAGGTGTATTTCTGCGATAATCAAAATAATATCTTTAATTTTTATATTAGCCTAAAGCTAGTAAAGGAGATAGAAAATTATACATTTGCCTACCAATGCCCATTTGGTATACCTAAATATCACCAATTTGATTTAAATATTTGAAACCTTTTAACCACCATTTCTTATATATCTCTTTCTACAAAGCCAATATCTAAATTCTGATTATATAGTTTACCCATCTTATTAAGAAATATATTTACGATATAGAATATTTTTTGATATCGTGGTTATAAGAGAAGATATATCTAAGAAAAATATTGAAATATAGGTGGTTATTACGCTCAAAAATAAACTCGGGTATTTCTTCACCAAAGCCACCACCCAAATTAGTATGGCGAGAATACGCAATAATAAAGAGTGCGCAGTAATAATGTGACCCAGTACCGGCGGAACAGAGGTTGACTAGGGAGAAAACTTCATGTAAGCAGTCCCCAGGGGTAGTCCGGGAGCGTATTCTCAAGGCTGGACATGACACATTGACCTCGTTTATCTGCCAGAACCGGTCCATGCTTCCTGAAGTTCTTGTGGCACTGACTCGTGAGGGCCCTTGAATGTTTCATGGGAATGTGGTTTAGCGACTCCTGTGCAATTAAGTTCAGACGATAATTAGTGAAAACTCAATGTGGATTCCGGGGGATTTGAGGGATCCAGGAAATCTTTCATTGTAAATTTATGATCCGAGAGCTCCGACGAAGGATGACCAGAAGTGAAGGAATGTAACCCCAAAATCACATCGTAGGCTCCATCGCCTCAAATTCGTTGACTGCCAGCATAATGACCGTTCTCGCCAGGTTCTTTCTGTCTTCCTCCCCTCTCCCAACCAGATCAAGCGGGGATCCTCAACCATAGTATACATTAGCGCTCAAAGCTCAGCCTCAACCTCAACCTCGAGCTTCTTTGCCAGTGCTCTCGCAAGGTCTTCATTGATCCTGTCAAAGAACTTGATGGACTCATTCTGGATGTCCTTTGGACATCTGCACAGGTCGCCCATCACGTTCTCAACCAGATCCTCCTGCTCTCCCTTTCTCCCACATCAACTTCCACAATATTCACTGGATCAGTAGCGATCGCCACACCATACGCATACAAATATTTAGATATTGACCATCAGTGCCGCCGAGTCCCGAGCGGGCTATGGAGAAGCCGTCAGTGATCTCATACGCCTTGAAATATAGTTACCCCTGCAAAGGCCGGAGAGGTGTTCAGTGACATCAGGACAAGGCCATACAAGTGCCAAGGCCGTAAGGTTGCCGAGGCTTGGATCGTGATGCGCAGCCCCGTTCATGATGCTCCCTGCACTGATTGTACGAGAAGAGCGACAATCTGGGTACTCTGATAGAAGTTGTACAAAACAACATTGAAGTGAAGAGGTTGACGTCTGGGTAACATTTTCTCCGACAACCGCACTTTAAGTTTAAGTGTTGCAGGGATACGCGCTGCGGACGTGCAACGCGTCTACCCACTGCACTTAACGCGTCTAGATACTAGTTCACGCGATTTCTGAAACTCTTACGCTCACTTCTCGACAATTTTGGAATTCACGTCTCTTTTCTCCCAACTTTAAATTTGAAGCATAACATCAACCTCACAATGCCAGTGCCTGCAGGCTCAAAACGTGCCGCTACGACGGCCTTTGCGTCCCCTGCCAAAGCTGCGTCCAAACGGTCGAGGACGCAGTACGACTATGGCGACGAGCATGACATCGAGTCATTTCCGCACGATGCATGGATTGACGAAGACGGTTCAGACTCGATGGATTCGGGAGACGGCTTTGACTTCATGAGCGGTGAGCCGGGCTATCGAAAGAACGCCATCACCACTGGCGTAAGCGAGACAGAATTCCGGATATAAACATCCAGCGCCGCGCTAACACCAACTTGACTGTTTATAGGTCAGGCAGAATGCAACAGAGCCACCACCCGTGGCCACTGCAAAATGCAGGTGTAGTGCCACGAACGCTAAGAGAAAAGCCTGCACCAATTGTAAGTACCATTTCGTGATATACATTCCTTCCTGGTTCTCACCGCATGCTCTCAGCTACCCTACCATGACGAACATATACTGACGAAGACCATAGGTGGATGCAGCAAATGGGGCTACCGCTGCAAGACCGAAGTCTGTGGTTGCCACGGAGGCCCGTCGTGCCACAACCACTTTAACAAAATCGACCTGCAGACCATCTTCGGCCCGGAGCCCGTGGTCCTCACAGAGTGCTTCATCGCGTGGGTGCTGAGGCAGAAGCAGGTCCGGCCGGAGCACATCACCGCCGAATTTCTGTTCGACTTGGCCTTTGGACAAGCACACGAGCTGGACTACCTCAGCGATGTGGCCGCGTGCGACCCGTACGTAGAATGGCGCGCGAAGTGGGACGCGGTCTCGGACGAGGAGCCCGCCGACAGAGAAGTTGACACCAGGCACAAGTTGCAGCAGGAGATGAATTGCTTGGCGTTCACCAAGCAGGGCGAGATGCTGATGTACTTCTCCTTTTGCCGCGGCAATCGCTGGGAGCAGGAGGACTGTACGTGGCACTGCCGCGTCTGCGGCGAGTGCAACGACTGGCGGGAGTGGCACTGCGGCAAGTGCAACAAGTGTACCTACGGGGTGTCGTTGCCCTGCCAGGGCTGTGGTGGGGTCGACTATGGTTACCATGAGTTTGGTCTCATGTCAGGGGGCATGTGATGAGATGCTAGTCGATCAGGGGCTGGATGGAAAGTTTATTGGTTGTGTGGCTGTGGACCTGTCCGATGGACCAGGAGCCGAAATTGATAATGACTAATGGGTATAGTACATCTGGCGACAGGCTCGCCAGACTCGTTGTCAGAACCTAACATGGTTGTTTCAACCTCATCGCTATCAGACAGCTGGTCCAAAGACGTGTAAGTTGGACTGTCCCTTTCGTCGGCAAAGTCCTCAGTGGTCTGGCTACCACCATTGGTCTACGTTGTGACGCGCGGGCATTGGTACACATGCGTACATCGCTATTGAATATGATAGCATGCAAGAGATGGCGGGTGTGTATGATGATGGCCAGCTTCACGATATTGCCCAGGTGAGAATGACATCCATGGTATTCACATATCCACCCTAACCAAGCAGAATACGTTCGAGACAATGCGCTTACTTCCTCTTCCTATCTACAACCCTCAAGGTACGTACTATATCTTTGTGTACATCAAACTCCAACCCCCGATCCTCCCCCAGCACCACCACCCTCGCCCTCTTCCCTCATCACTTTAATCTTGCTCCTTAAACTCGCCCTCGCCTTCTCCGCCTTCTCCCTCTCCCTCTCTCCCCCCTTCCGTCCCGCCGCATTCCGCGCATGATCCATCGTCCGCGCAAGCAACCCCCCAACACCACTCCCGCTCCGACCGCGCCCATGTCCCGCTCCGTCCCCCGCAAATGTCCCGCCGGGGCTCGGCGTATCGGGGCTCCACGAGCTCCCCGTCGGCGGCGGTGTCGTCGTGCTCGGTACCATCGTGGCGCCCACGCCGGTGGTGCAAGTGCTGCTAGACGCGATGGACGACGTTGTGCGCCGATGCGAGGTCGGGTGGTTCATGAATATGGACGACGACCCGCTCGAGTCCCGGTCCCGGTCCCGTACCGACGATGACGACCCACCGCTACTGCCGGTCCCGCTCCCGCTCGTGAAGATGCGCGCGAGCAGCGACAGCCGCGCTGCTTGGCCGTCCTCGGAGGCGGCGGCCGCGGCTTCTTCGACGGTTGCGCGGATGGAGGTTGATACCGGCGGGTAGGGCATAAGCTGCTGCGAGGAGTAGATGGGCTGTTGCTGCTGCTGCTGCTGCTGTTGTTGCTGTTGTTTCTCGCCGCTTCCGCTGCGGCCGCGAGCGAAGAACGATGAACTTGCTGAGGTGGAAGCGGCTGCCTCGAGAGCTGAGGGATGGTGGCCTCGACGCTCGGAGAGGGTGCTGTTGCTGGTGGGGGCGGCGGCTGCATTGCTGCTGCTGGGTTGGTCCTTGGGTTTGCGAAAGGGGTTCAACAAGAAATTGCGCGACGACGACGACGACGAGTGTGCCGAGTCGATGGTCGAGGCGCCGATGCTGCCTTGCGTGCTGCCGCACGAAGGCGGCGGGGTAAGATCCGCCGGCGAGAGGAATCTACTGTCCCAGCCGAGTCTTCTCTGCAGCTTGGAGGCGCTGCCGTCGTAGACGCCGACTGTTGCTGGGTGGGAGGGGGCGAACTTGGGGCTGCTTTTGGCGATGTCGGCGGCTGTGTCGTGGTAGAGCTCTGCGGCGGTGGGCTCGAGCTCGAATTCGGATTCGGAGACTTCGCCGGAGGAGGAGGAGTGAATTTCTGAGGTTGCTCCCTCTTTTTCTTGTGTTTCTTCTTCTTCGTCGTCGATGTGGTGCTGGTACCAGGACTTTCGTGTTCCGGCGATCGGTGTCATGTCTCCCGGTGTGGTGACGCCGACGTCTGCGGCGATGAAACCGCTTAGGCGAAGAGCTTTGGTCACGGGTGATGGGAAACCGTCCTCGTAGAGGTAGGTGCTGTTACGTGAGTATGGTCGGCGAACAGGTAGAGGAGAGGTACTGCCGGCATATCTCGGCGTGGACAGCGGGGTGTTCATCGAGTGGACACTGTCTACGTAGGAGGTGGGATACAGTGACTCCGGAGATGCATACGACATGTCCTCCGGGGGACTGTAATCATACATGCTGGCAATTACTGCTGCGGGAGATAGGGTGGCTGATTCCTCCTCATCCAGCATCTGCAGCTTGGCATCGCTTCCTTTTCTAGACCCAAAGTCTAGAACGGTGAGCTGGCGGATCTTCTGTGTTGAGTTGTGAAGCGATGGTGTATCTGTGAAGATTGCCGTTTTGGGACTCATATTCCCAGTCAATTTGAGGATCTTCTGCACGCTGGTCTTGGGCTGAGGCGAGAGGATCTCGTCAGATGGTACTGTCGGGATGATAATAGTGCTGATGGTTGCTGCAGGCAATGTGTGTCGTTGCGATCGATCCGGTCGTGAATCCGGTCCAGCAGTCGCCCGTGCCATCGTTCTCTCCAGTCCAGCCGACCTTGAGCCAGCTCTATGGCTTACAGAAGACGGTATCGAAATACGTGTAGGCAGCAGAGTCAACGCCGGCTTCGACATTTGCCGCTGCCTCATCAGTGCTATGTCATACGGTCCCGGGCTTCGGTCCAGTCGCACAGACCTGTCAGGAGACTCATCCCAGTCAAACACAAACGGTGGGTCGGCATGGGCGGCATTGGTGGTACCCTCGGGCGGCATGAGGGCGTCTCGCAACTCCGCGCTGAAGGCAGAGACTCCGGACTTTTGGCGAGGGGGCAGTGGAGGCAGCGGCTTCTTTGCGTAGCGCCCGGCGTCTGATGGAGGGGGATAGAGGCCCAGGCTGGCGCTCCGGGATATCCACTGCGCTGCCGAAGCCATGCCTTCAAGTAGTAATGACAGCTAGCCAGGGGAAGGGGGAAAAGGACTTCGCTTCACCGCTCATCACCATCGTCCCAGAAAAACACAAAAGAACCCATCTCGAGTGGTGGTTCCCACGTACCTCACCCATCTTTAACCGCCCGCATCTTCCCCACCATCGCCGCATTCACAAAGGAACAGTGAGACGTAAGTCCGCTTTCAGCCGCTGTTACTCGACACGACGCCTTGCCTTATTCTCTCTTGTTCCTCGCGCAAAGGACACAAAGAACGTGGCTCACACTCCCGAAGACTTGCCCTCAGCTTCGCGCTGAAGCTGGGATTCTCGAACGTCCATCGTTGCCGTCAAGGAGATAGCTCGCGCCCAATGCCAAGCGTCGTCCGAATGTTCAATGACCCCTCGAGGGTCGCGTCTTCTCTTTTGAGACGTCCTAAATATGGAAGCGGGCGAGAAACTTGGCAGGGCAGGCTAAATAGCTTCTAGGTCTGGACTGCACAAGGGCGAGATGCAGGAACAACTTAGAAAGAAGTCAAAGAGATCCGATCCGCAGAATAGGAACTTTTGACGTTCCACAGCGGCTCAAACCTGGGGAGCGACGCCACATGACTTGCAGCAAGCCACAGCTGCAGAGCGGGAAACATGCTTTCCAAGTCACGATCATTGGGCCTCGCCCTCCTTGCAGTGAAGCGCAGTGGTAACAGACAGGTTTTGGTTGATCTTCCCCACGGTCTGACCCCACCATGAACGACGGCGGCTGAGTGCTGCCCTTTTTTTGCTGCTGCGAAGCGGAAGAGGCAGGCAGCACATCTGTGGCAAGCTCCTAAAGTCAGGCACCTCGTGGAGGCTGCTCACCATATGATTCGGAGTCTGTACAAGATGCTCACCAGCCACGACATCGACACGCGACTCCTCTACCATTTGGGTTCTTTGGCGGGTGCAGAGCGCTGTGCAGCCAACGCTGGCCATGGCTAGCTTTGCTTGCTCATAATGTTGCTATCGGTTCGAAATCCGAATCTCGAAGGATTGAAGCCCAGCCGATAGGTGTCTCTTGTTAGAACCTTGGAAGTGGCTCGAATTGTTCCATTCTTGTGAGGCGGCAGCGTGCGAAGCCAATTTCCTTGAGAGTCTGTCTGATGCTGAGTTTGTCACTGCAGCTTTCACAGAGGAAAGACGAGGAACAGTGCACGTCTGAGCCACAATGAAGACGTGGGAACCTTGAACACGGCATGGTGTGGCCTTCAAGCTGACAAGCTCTGGTGGTGGATGCTCGCCACATGCGCGTAAAAAGATCAGTACGTTACCTACATTTACTTTGTCATCGACTTTCCTGAACTCATCGCCGGCTGTGAGTTGAAGTTACATTGCATCAAGTTGACAGTCCCGTGTTCCAGGTTGCATTCCAACTATTATAGAGCCAAAACATCGGGGCCATTCAAGGCTACGGATTCCGGCACATGCTTGATCGACGCGGATGGGCCCGAGCAAATGTTGTTTTAAGCTTGGCCTGTCACAGTTACCTAGTGGGAATCTAGGAAATCCCAATCTTCCCATCCGTTCTGGAAGCCCAAGACCTTGGAACGCTCAAAACCTGTCCCTGGGCAACGTTCTTCTCGTGCTTGGTCCAGAGCTTCCCACTGTCCAGAGCTCTGCAGAGGAGATTTCCCGCCTAAAACTGCCTTGCTTGCGTATGCTCAATGCTAACCAAGAAACACAGCCATGCTGCCATATATTGCCACGCTGCTGGGCGAGACGGACATGACCCTTGCCGACCCGAGCGTGCGGAAGAATGTCTTGAAACTTGCGCTGTTTTCTTGCGTCATGCAGGAGAAGCATTGACCGCAGAAGATGAGGTCACGGCACACCTGGTAGAGCATCTGGCTGTGTCTCTTTGTATTCTAATCGCTGACTCTGTGCATCTATGGAAAGGTATTCCGTACAGAGTCATAGGATCCAGTCACTGTCCCCTGAGCCGTCCACGCCACACGGCTTCCATCATACCTGAGTATCCGTACTTACCGTCAAGTCCGTTTGCAGCTGAATTGGGCCTTCAATAGCAACTTCGCACTTGCCAAGGTACCTAACTTGTCCAGTTTGAAACTACATAGGCAAGTCCATCCTAGTTTCTCACTTCAGCTCACGTCCAAGCTCCCAATATTTCAAAACTGTTTCCTCCTTCGTCTCCATCAGCTTTGCACGGTCGTCAGCACCAAGGTATATCATTCTTCGTCCTGAATCGCTTCTTTGACCCATATAGCAATACATTCTATCTAAGCCCACCGCCCCTTCAAGTATACCAACCTCATCACCTATTCGGACAGCTCCCGCTCCATCCCATACACCAACTCAGGCTCACCAAAGCCCAACCATGTTTCACTACCTCCCGACGCCCACCAACCCATAACATTGCCACAATGTTCCACTCCCTCCCGCGTCCTTCCCGCCGCCTCCTCCTCACCACCCTCGTCCTCCTCCTCCCCTTCCTCATCGAAGCCTTCCTCCACTGGCGCCACTTCGACATCCCCCGGCCCACCCACAACCTCGACCCGCCCTTCCAAACCGGCTGCCAAGACCCCGTCCTTTCCGCTTCTGCCTCCGGCGGTCCCCCGCGAGAGAACGCCGCGCTGGTAATGCTCGCGCAGAACTCCGAGATCGACGCCGCACGCCGCACCGTACAGAGCGTCGAGGATCGGTTCAATCGCTGGTTCCACTACCCTTACGTGTTCCTGAACGACCAGCCCTGGGACCCGGAGTTTGTGCGGCTGATGAATGCGACAGTGTCGGGCGAGGCAAAGTTCGAGGTCATTCCGCAAAGTGAGTGGACGTATCCGGAGTGGGTAGACCAGGCTGCGGCGCGGTTGAGTATCAAGAGGCAGGGCGAGGCTGGGGTGCATTATGGTGGAAGGGAGGGATACCACCACATGTGTCGGTTTTTTTCGGGGTAAGTTTTGTCTTGTTGTTTTGTTTTATCTTGTTTTATTTTATTTTGTTTTGTTTTGGCATGGCGGACGTTGCTTTTTGTGGGCGGTGGCGACCGGGGGTGATGTGACCCCAACTCCTACCCATACACGATCGACGCCTTACCTTTCGGAACATAACAAAAACAAAACAAAAGCTTGGCCATCCCATCCTTCCCGCACCGCAAACCCAAGTTCCCCGGCTAATACCAGTGCCCCCTACAGCAAGTTCTACACCCTCGAAGCCCTGCGCCCCTACAAATGGTACTGGCGGCTCGAGCCGGACGTCTCCTTCAGCTGCAGCATCACGTACGACCCCTTCGCGGCCATGGCGGCGCAGCGCAAAGTCTACGGATGGTCCATCGCGCTGTGGGAGGAGCCCAACACGTGCCCAAGCCTGTTCCGCGCCGTCAGCGATTTCAAGCAGCGGCACCTCGACCACCACCGGGCAGAAACGTCGTTGCTGTGGACTGCCATGGTCCAGGCGAGCTGGCTGCCGTTTCCTCTCCGCGGGTGGCTGGGCCGCCGCCGCTGGCCGCTGCTGGATCGGCTGGGGGATGCGTGGAGTTTGTGCCATTATTGGAGTAATTTTGAGATTGCGGATTTGGATTTCTTTAGGGGGAGGGAGTATCAGGACTTGTTTGAGTATTTGGATGAGAAGGGCGGGTTTTACGAGGAGAGGGTGAGATGTTTTCTATCTCTTTGCTTTTTGTGCGTTAGTTGGCGAGGAGAGTCTGCGGAAAATGCTGTGAAGACAATGCTGACATTTTCATCTAGTGGGGCGACGCAGCGGTGCACTCACTCGCAGTGGGCATGCTCCTCGAGCCAGAGCGCGTGCATCACTTCAGCGACTTCGCCTACCGACACGATAGTTTCCAATACTGCCCAGCCAACGCGCCCGGTCTGCAGCTTGAAGGCTCGGCGGCGCTGGGCGATGCGCTGTATGCCGACGAGAAAGAGGGTGGTGTTGGATGTCGGTGTAGCTGTGACTCGAGCAAGACCATCAATTTCCCTGGATATTGCATGAACAAGCTGCAGCAACCGTTGAGACCGGACCGGCCGTGGTTTACTTGGCTTCTGTGATTTTCAGGGGCACAAGGAGCTGGATGGCTTGACTTTTGGGTGGATCTTTGGATCGGCGTTTTGTGGGAGGTCGATACCCATTTGCTTTTTTTGTTGGAGTTTTTGGATGATCCGGAGGGAATCTGCCTTTGGAGATAAATGGTAGAAGGAAGCAAGCACAGTGTACTCTTACCTAAGTATAAACACAAGCGTATTAGGTAAGAGCACTGGGTACCGTGGAATATAATTGCAGATTATTTTGTGCCCTTTTGCGGAGCATATGGTCATCAATATAAGCACCTCCGAAACTCCGCGTCCGCGAAAAGCCTGGTATCATCACTTCAATGCTTTTGGGAACCGTGACTCCGTATCCAAACAAAATCCCCGCCAACCCGTCTATGACCAGCGCAGAGACAAGGTCCCAACAGACAGCAACGCGTACGATCTAGGAACAGGGCCTGATACCTAGTCTTCCGAGTCCTCATCGTCCTTGTACCTGCCCTGGAAGTCTCCCAGCAAGATATCATCCACGCCAAGCCCCGTGTTCTGATTGCGAAGCCACTCCGTCTCGACGCGAAAGAAGATCCACACCCATCTGCGAAACACCTCCAGAAACTCCACAATGAAAATCGACGCCTCAAAGTCCGAGATATGGTCCAGATGCGGGCTCAGTTTCAGCGACCAGGTGCACCGGAGCATCAAGTCCATCGCAATCACCAGGTAGTACGTCGGCGGGCCATTCCCAATCAACAATCGCCGCCGCAAGCCCATCGCATGGTCCGGCGCCGTGCGCTCCCTGCGCGGCGAGAACATCGTCAAGTCCCAGTCCTTCGCGACGTCCCAGTAGAAACTGTACAGGCTGTTCACCGCGCACGCCACCACCCACGCGCGATACAGCCCCGTGCGCTGCGCCGCATACTCCTGCGTCGCCGGCAGGTTCCGCTGCAGCGCGCTCAGCACAATCACGGGAAACGCGGTGCAGTATTTCGCCGCGTTCGCGAGATGCTGCCCGCCCCACCCGACGCTCTCCTTGTACGGCGCCGCGCGCACGCGCGCGTACTCGATCAGGCACTGGCGCAGGCGGATCAGGTACGGCGCGGCCATGAGCAGGGGCACCAGCACCTTGCCGCCGCAGTTGCGGTCCGGGCGGTCGGTCGCGGAGCCGGCCGCGCCGCGGAAGAACATCATGCACACGCAGACGTAGAGATCGCCGAGGACCTTGGCGTACGACGTCAGCACGTCGGCGAGCAGCACGTCGCCGAACTTGCCGTCGGCGGCCTGCGCGAGGCCGCCGACGCTGACGCGTTTGAGCGTGGCGAGCAGGCGGCTGCGGCCGGTGTGGGAGAGCGCGAAGCGGCGGAGGGGCAGCGCGAAGAGCGCAGCGAGGACGAGCAGGTAGGTCATGGGCAACCAGTCGTAGTAGATGACGAGGGCCGGGTCGCGGTGTGAGAAGAGCCAGAAGGTGAGCAACGAGAGGGCGAGCGTGCCGCTGAGGACGGTGGCGAGGCGGTAGGTGGAGTGGTGGTGCGGTGGGTGGAGGGCGGAGGCCCGCGGGGGGTAGCGGATCAGGGAGGGCACGTCGATTTTGAGGTCGTGGAGGTAGTGGAGGTTGAGACCCCATCCCCAGACGGCTGTGATGGGTGGTTGGTTGGTTAGCCGGCCTTGCTCGGGGGAGTTAGTGGCCTTTTAGAGCAGGCACACTCACCGGCGACCACGATGAAGGCGACGCGGTAAGGAAGGGGGAAGGTAAGGCTGAAGCTGTCAAGCTGCGGCGCTACCGCAGGGTCTCCATCCATCCTCCTATATTCTTCTGAAAAGACGCATAGGAAAGGTCCGGATAGAGAAAAGCTCTCCTACGAGGTATGGGGGGAAAGTCGCGTTGTATTTGGGCGCAGCGAAGTAAAGTGTGGTTGAAGTGAAGTAGCATCAAGGGATGCGGTCGCAGATTGAAAGGGCCACATAATCTCGGAGCCGCATCGCTCATCGTCAACTGGCAGCTCGGGTAGTAAGACCCTGGAACCTAGTATCCCTGCCGCAGCACCTGCCTGCTGCTGCAGGGATCAATCCCAGTCTATCAACAGCCGAGGCATCGCTTCCATATCAGACCTCCTCCTCTCGATTCTCGATAGTTAAAGTTTTCTTTTTCTTTCACTGCACCATGACTACTGCTGCCATACGAATGATCAAGAGGACGAGATAGTGACCAGCCATATTAGTCTCCATGAAAATGGCTACAGCCACCGACCCTCCGACGACTTCCTCCCCATCATCATCCTCCTCGCCCTTCCCTTTCGCAACCGCGCCCGACATTATCCGCGCCCACCAGAAAGACGCCTACTTCCAGGGCGTCCTCACCAACCACCTCACCGACCTCCACCGCCGCCTTCTCGGAGCACGATCCTCTCACGCCTGGGCAAATGAAGCTCGCACCGCCGCCGAGCTCCTCTACCTCAGCCTCACGACCCTCCTCGGCAACCGCACCCTCGGCGAAGAATACTGCGACCTCATCCAAGTCGAAGCGCTACCACCACAACCCTCCTCCTCCTCCTCCTCCTCACAACGACAAACTCCCACAGACACAACCCCGTCACCATCGGCCGGGCCCGTCCTCCCCTCTCTCCGCCGCCGCTCCGCCTACATCACGCTCTCCATCCTCCTCCCCTACGCCCTCACGCGCCTTCTCCCACGGCTGCGCACCGCGCTCCGCACTCGCCTCGAAGCCCGCCTCGCGGCCCTGCACCACAAGCACCGCCAGCACACCCGTCTGTACCGCCTCCAGCGCTACCTCCTCGCGCACCTCGGCCCGCTCACCTCGGGCGCGCACCTGCACGCGCTCGTGCTCGCGACCTTCTACTTCTCCGGCGCGTATTACAGCCTGTCAAAGCGCGTCACCCGGCTGCGTTACGTGTTCACGCGGCGGCTGCCCGAAGCCGGGGGCGCGGCGGGAGGAGGAGACAATGGGCGTGGTGGGTATGAGGTGCTGGGCGTGTTGCTGGTCGTGCAGCTCGCTGTGCAGGGGTACCTGCATGTTCAGCGGACGTTGCACGGTGTTGGGGATGAGGAGGAGGCCGGCGTGGAGGCTGTGATTCGGGAGCGCGCGTGGGGTGTTGGCGGTGGGGACGTGAGTTTGGACCACGAGCATAGCTACGGCAGTGGGAACAACGACCTGCTTCCTCCTACGAGCAGTGGAGGAGCGGTGGTGCGGAACAAGGCGGCGATCGGGCGGATGGCGCATACGCCTGTGGCCAAGGGCGAGGCGGCGGTGTTTGATTTGCGGGATGACAAGGTGCTGGGTTGGATAAAGGGCCGGAGTCAGCGGAAGTGCACGTTGTGCTTGGATGAGCTGCGCGACCCGAGTGCGACGGGGTGCGGGCATGTGTTTTGCTGGAGCTGTATTGGTGACTGGGTCAGGGAGAAACCCGAGTGTCCGCTTTGTCGGCGGGAGGTTATGATTCAGCACATTTTGCCGCTGCGGGTGGTGTGAGCGTGGGAGAGGTGGGATGATCGTTGGTGCCGTGTTCCTGGGTGACATCTAGTCGTTCGTGAGCTCTAGCTACAACTGAAGGTGGGTATGCTTCTGTGCGTGCCTACTCGAATGAGGTATGTACGGCTGGGCTCATCACATTCATCACCATCCCCGATACTCATCATTCATCATTCTGCAAGAGGCCCACCATACGTCTGGATCGTGCTTCAGTGAGTGGCTGGAATCCAAACCTTACCGGAGTGTTGCAGTCTCAGGATAGAAGCTGGGTCCCGACGTCCTAGCTACTATGTACTTTGTATGTTAAGTACTTATATGATGAGCATTTTCCTCACCAGGAATCTGTCACTCGACGATTTTTAAATTCTCGCTGCCGATATCCTTACAAGTCACATCAACCATCCAATACATATCCGTTCGTCAACAATCATCATGGGCTACGATTTTGGATTCGACATCTACCCGCCTCTCAAACCAACCGAATTCAACCGCGACGGATACGAACGCTTCATCAGAATGATCCTCGACCATTACGGCTACGGCTACGAAGATGAACGCCTTCCTTTCCCTGCTCTAGTCCCAGAACTGGACCGCGTTGCGAACGTCGTCCCCACAGCCAGAGGCGCATACGTCGAATTCGAGGTCGGCGAGCACCCAGCCCTCCCATACGCACCGGACCTGTGTCCCTACTTCCTACGCTTCTCCTCTAAAGTCAGCGGTGGCCGCACCCGACGTGCCGAGCCGTATATCAGAGGGGTAGCTCGACTTGCGAGGGAAGTATTCGGAGAGAGCAGGGTGAAATTGTGGCATAAGCAGAGTGAGGCCGAGGACAAGAGCAGGGTTTGGGGACACTACAATTGGAAACAGGTTCACGCCGCGGAGAAGAAATGGCGGATTGCGCTCGATGGTAAGGGAGAGCTGGACCCTGCTGATCAATTGTTGCTTGATGAGCTGGCGGAGCTGAAAGACGAGGCGTAGATGTCAGGTACGCAATGGTTGAGCGCACATACGCCTCATAAAATCACACTCTCTTTGGTCGCTACAGTATTGATTTTTCAGGGCTTCATCATTTGTCACATTTTTCTGCAACAGCAGCGACACACTTCAGCAAGTCCATTCTCGTCCCTTCACACACATTCAAAAGATCTCTTTAGTTGCTAGCAAAGACAGCAGCCGAATAAAACGCATTACGCCAGCCGCGGCGCCTCGAGTCCTTCTCTATGATGCTCAAGGATGTCCAGCCGAGGAGCAAAAATCCATTAGACCACCCACCATCCAGCCCCGCAGTTGAGTACAGACCAAGGATAAAGTTGCGTGCCGTTCAAAGGTGAGAATGTTGTCTCCTTCTATCCCCCAGCCCTAGTTTGTGTACAAGAATGTACTTCAGATCAAAGGTATCACGACCGTCCCTACTTCCCACAGCCACCTAGAACTCCGATAACACCCTTCGAGGTCCAGGAACGCCGTGTCTTTTTTCGGAAAAATGCAAACCGCTCGTGTCGCAGAGGGGTATCGTGCCAACGCTGCTCGCTCGCTCGCTTTCGCTCATCATCACCATCGTTCAAGCGCAAAACAGCACAATCTCCCCGTTCTCATTCTTCCGCATTCGCAGCGTCTTGAACAGCTCCTTCTCCTCCAGCGACTTGGGCAGGGCGTCACCCGACGCGCTGCGCGCGCGGTGAAACCGTTTGAGCACCTTGTTGACGCTGCACCCACGCTCGCTCTCGGGTCCCTTGATGACCTCGCTGAAGAAGAGGTCCGCGCGGCGGTCGTACCGGATCATGGCGCCGGCGCCGCTGCCACTGCGCCTCTTCTCGTCGCCGTCGTTGTCGTTGTACGCCAGCAGCTTGGGCTCCTTGGCGCCCTCGAGCCGCTTGGCGGAGGAGGAGTGGCGCTTCTTGGACGAGGAGGTGGCGCCGGCGGAGGTATGCTTGCGCTTTTTGGTTTTGCTGGTGGACTTGGAGGTGCCGCCCACGTTGGTGAGCATCGACATGATGTTGTTGCCGATGCCGCCATCCTGGCGGCTGGAGCGGTGGTGCTTGGAGTGCCGGGACTTCTTGAGCGGGCTGGCGGGTGTCTCGGCCACGTCGCCGCCAGAGCCGGAGTAATCGGGCGAAGGAGGGAATTCACTTGGGTCCATCATGCGCCTCAACCCTCCAGTCAGGCCGGAGTGAAGTATAGGCGCATCTGTCATCTCCAAGTCGTGAGTCGTAGACACGTGCAGTCGCTTCCTCTTCTTGTCCTTCTTGCCTTCCTTGTCCGACCGACTCTTCCGGGCCTTGGGCAAAGGCGTGTCGTAGGCCATAAATCCGACTGGTATGGGACCCGTTCCGTAGGATACCATCTCGTCATCGGCCATCATATCGGCGTCGTCGAAGACTGCGCGATCATCGAACCGCACCACAGCATTTCTCTCGGTAGCTTCGGTCTCGGAAGGACCGTTGATACGTGGTAACGCAACGGTCGAAGCGGTCGGTGTTGCGGATACCTGAAAGTCGAACACGTTGATGTGGTTGGGCAGCGGCGGGCTGGGTACGCGAGGCGGTGCGCTGGTCATGTCCTCCCATCCTCCTTCGTAGTCGGCCTCCTCGACATAGTCCTCGACGTAGGCGTGGTGAGCCATGTTCTGCTGCGTGCTGGCCTGGTTGTGATTGGTATTGTTGTTGCCGGTCTTTGCCTTTTTGTTCTTGTAGAGAGCACCCTGATATTTCTGTGCTTCTGACATGCAACTCTACAGAAGCTGATCAGCATCTCTCCCACTGTTCGCCCGTGTGCGACTCTCTCGCGTAACGTGGGGCGTCATACCGTATGAGTCCGATAGTCGGTGCCGGGGAAGTGGACCATGCAATCAATGCAAGTGAAAGTGGCACCTCGACAGCGATTGCGGTGAGGGTCGAGCTTCTTCTTGGTCAGGACATCGCCGCAGGCTGGATTGAATGGGATGTGGTGGTTAGTAGGATGCTTCTCGTTGGGTAGCGGAGAGTGAAATGTCCCAATAGGTCCGCAGGAAGATAATGGGGCAGCAGCTTGGGGGAAGGTGTAACATAAAGGCCGAGGGGTGAGAGATGTTTGGGGTCGTCTAGCTCCAGGCTATATTGGAACTATGATTGTCATAACACCAGACAGCTCAGAGACGCGGGCGAGGGGTGTCTCAATGCCATCGGGCGGAAAAGGGCAGCTAGAGGCGGGAATGCGACCGAGGGCGTGTGACATGGAAAGGTCGAACATTGGCATAGTACTGTGGTATGGTATGGTACGATCGTAAGGCTGCTTCGCGCATTGACCCAAGACTGCAAGCCAAAATGATGCACACCCTCCATGTTTGAGTGGGCTGAATGGGAATGGGGAATCCGGGGGAGGCCCGTAAGGGAGGTGGGGTGAGTGTAGTGGGGGCGGTTCTGTCCTGTATGGTGATGGCGGGCTGTAAGGTCTCTTGCACAGTATCTAGGTACGTAGTGAAAACCAGTGATGACGGTGATAGGCTCGATAACACTCTGCCGTGCTTCTTGACAGCGACTTGGAGAAAGTTGACTTACATTCGCACGAAAAGCTGACCATGATTGCTTGCTGTCTTGAGCCGGATTGTCCGATGGGATGAATAAGTGAGACCTTGGAGCCGGGTTGTTATCGCGACTTGGCGGTTTCTGCAGTTCCTTGGGGCGCCTGATGAGGGACGACTGGATGGGCCAACAGGCGATTGGCACGCGGTTTGCAACGCTGCAGGTTGACGATGACGGGGCGAAAGCGTGTTCCCGTGTGACTGGATACCCTCTTCCGGGTTTGTCTTTTTGCCTCTGACTAGTCTGTCGCCGTTTGCTGCAGGAAACCTGGATGGGCCTTGGGCTTGGGGTGAAGGAGAAGTGCGGCCCGGTTCTTGGTTTTGATCCTCCGAAGTGTCTTGTCGGTCCAGATGCGCAGTGCTTCCCCGGCCTTCTTCCTTTGGTCGAGATCGTCTACTGGGAGCAAGCGGCTGTCAATGTTTGATGTGAGGCAGCGCTGTGTAATCAGATCGCGTTAGACGGGCTTGCACGTCGCTTGCTGCAGAGATCAGGCTGTTCAAAGTGCTCGCGCAAGTGAGACGATGTCGAATGCTTGACCACTTGAACAGGGCGAAAGGCGATTGATGCTGATCTATGGGGAACAACCAAGATCGGCGCGAGTAAACAACCGGCGATTGGCTGCTTGAGATCGCTGATGCTGGGTGAGCAGTGTGGTTGATGAACCGGCTTGAAGTTTTCGTTCGTCCTCAAAAAACAACATGGGACTTTGAACCGCGCTGCTGGTAACGAGTGGGGCTGTCCACTTTTTTTTTCGCCTTTTACTGACAGAAACAAGATCTTGACCCACTGTTCGACAGCAGAGCCGCAATGGTGACAAGGACGAGGGACTGAAAAGGCTATAAATTCGAAGGTGTTGTTGATTGAGACGTGCTCCTGCCCCGGGTGAAAAAGAAAATTTCTTGACCGGGTGGTCATGCACGTCAACGCTGCCAACCCTGCCCGTTGCCAGCATGCCAACCCGGCCGGCCCTGCGTCTTTGGCTTTTTACCACCATTTCGCCCTGGTTTCTAGGATCTTAGGCCATGATACGCGAGGGACAGTAAATATGTTCCATTGCATCTTCGCTTGTTGTCCTTCAGGTGTACACGAGTAGACATGTGTGTTCAACTATTGTCTTCACGAGGCCGGCGCTTAAACAACTGAAGAAGCGCTTCAAGAATGCGCCGCTAGATCCACGCCCTCACCCAAACTTCAGCTCTTACAGGCTACATGGGAACGCGAAACACATCAGGCCCGCGTTCCGTTGGTCGCGGCATCTAATTTAAGACTGCATGCCCGAGTTTGACTTCCGCCGCCGGGGCTAGTCCTGTACGAGGAACACATATCAAGAATAGGAATCCCTCCCTGCCATTTTCTTGTTCCCTCTGGTCGGAGCACATAGATGCGAACGCCCCGAATCTGCGCCATGAGGTCATGTCGGAGTGTGAGTGAGCAGCACATTCCTCGGGCATGGGCAATTGTGATGATGAGGTAATATCCCGCGCCCGCGCTCCTGTTGATGCTGACACAGCGGAAGGTTTTCGACCAGCTTTGGGTAAACCGGTGATTGCCTACTCTTCCGACTGCTCTCGCTTCTGACACCACAAAATCAAGTTTCGGTTGATGAAGCGTAGCTACCGAGATCATGGCGGGCTGGGCGGAGTGTTGCTTGCATACAAACTCAGACATTGGAATTATCAAGAGATGAGCAGTCTCTGGATCCGATATAAATCTGTCTCCCCAGAACCCCCACCACTGCTCTGTGCCGTACAAGTCGCAAGCTGACCAATGATCAGATCCTGGGCTCCGAGATAATAGACCTCGGAATGAGGAGAGCATCAAGGGTTAGCAGGGATATTGTTTCAGGTCACACACTTTGCTCGTTGAATTGCAGTCATTCGAATCATTCGAAATCAATTTGCTGGCAGATGTGATGAGAGCACCACATGAGTGCTCTTAATCCAATCCAATTGATTGAACAAGACCCCTTACGACCACTATCCCTCAGCCTTGTTTATCAGCCACTAGCGACTACTTGGGGGTCAGTCATCAAGCCTTGGCTGAGAGCGGAGGAGCGCCTTTTCCTGCGAGTTTGCGGCGACGACGACGAATTTCAGCCCGCGTCTTTAAGCCCTGGCGGGCAAGCTGCAGACACACGACGAGCCTTCCGTACGCTGCGCTGCATTTGCGCGACATTCTCCCGGCGATCTTGCTTTCTACCCCAGATTGCCGAGCTGTCAAGCTGTTGGAGCGAGTGAGATGGGACGCTGACTACAAGATGGCGGGGCGCGGAGGTTTAAATGTGGCAGCGGACGATTCCTTCGCGCAAATCCATCGTGAGCCTTGGCTTGTATCCGGCCGAGTGGTGTTGCATCCCGGCTGCCACCGTAGTATTGTACTTGGTCGTCGATCAGTGATATCCCGGATGAACTGCTGCTGTAGAAGCATTGATCAACATGTTGACCAATCATTCTGCCATTCCGTTTCGCCGAACTGACAAACAGAGGCGCCTGACGATCCGCAGCTGACGAGACTCCATGTTGTTCACATCCTGCCATCTTTTTCAGAACAAGTCGAACGCAACGCCACCCCGCCGTCTCTTGCGCCCCGGTCAGTGTCGGGAGCTTGTGAAACATCGCACTGTTCCCCTTTCCAGCTTGTTTTTCCGAATTTGTAGGAGGACATTGCAAGGTGGGTTCGTAGGTGGGAAACATCTTGGTGCATAAAGGCTTAGGAAGGGCGGATATTTAAAGTACAAACATATGTCGTATGTAGTCCACCTGGCCCACTAGTCATGGCCACTGGAGACCGGATCGTTACAGAAGTCTTGGGCAGCTTCCAGAAGAGGTTATATGTTCCGAAGTTATTCAAATTCTATTTGGCGAGAGATCAATGCCCATCTCGTGAATCTGTCATGGTCGAAGTTCACGATGCAGACTCGACCGCAAGGTTAGATACTCAGATACCTCCTAGGCATCTTAGTATGAACCGGGGTATGTGCGAAGAGATTCTGAAACAACGATGACCCCTGATGATCTGCAGACCCTTGGCTGCTTACTTAATGCAAGGCTTGCTCGTCAAGTCTAGACTCTGAAGCACCCCAGAAGCAGCCTAGAAAACCAAAGTGGTGCCATGCTATCCCACAGCATTTGGTATACAGGGCCTTTCAGTTTGTATCTTTCCAATCATCATTGTTTGAGCCTGCACATGATCAGTCAGTCAAACCCACACCCGGTCACACCAGAGTGTTGAATACTTGGCTCAGAATTGTGCATTTGGCATCCTGGTCTGGCTTTCGACATTCCCGCCCATACGGCTGCAGGGCACACTGCACCTGCAGATCAGATCCACTCAAAATTGCTGTGCTCCGTCAGTCGTGACAGCCAACACTCCCCCTTCTCCAGGGTTCTCTCCAAAGCTTCTCTTTTTATCTAGGTACCTTCCCATGACCCCAGACCCCCAGAACACCAGCCAAGGTCCCACCCAGCACCCAAAGAACCACCCTGGTCTCAACTCCATCGGATCTACCAGGCAAACCTCGTCTAACACACACCTTACTCTCTCGCGTCCCCCTCGCCCTTTTGTTTCTAGCCAACGCTTTCTCTTCTTTTCTCCTCCTCCTCCTCCGCCTCCCTCCTTCCCTTCCTCCGGCTATCTACAATGTCCTCCGCCGACGCTCCCGCCCAAACCTTGTTGCAGCAGTCCGTCTCGATTCTCGGCGCTGCTGCCTCGTGGGCCAGGCTTCCGGCAATAGCATCGACTGTAAGGCACACATACTCTGCCTCCCTTACCGCGTCGTGATCTATCTGCAATCTACTCCTGTTCCATCTCCACTTCTTTGTCTCTGCTTCTTTGTCTCTGCTTCTCTTCGCTCCCTTACATCCAAAATTGTACATGTCGTCCTCCTTCCGGCTCGTCGCCATCCCTTCGCCTCGGGCTCTCCGGCTCTCCGAATGCGCTCGTCCTTCACGGACGACCTGGGGCGCGACCTGAGGCACTTTGCTAATGTCGTCGCAAACAAGGGTGTTGCTGCTGTCCTCACGTCACTGCTCTACTTCAAGCAAAAGTGAGTTTCTTCCTTCCTGCTGTTGCTGCGGCCGCTGCCTTTCCCTCCAGCGCTGCACTGACCATTGGGCCGGCCGCGTCAAGCTCTGTCGCAGTTAAAAGCATATTGAACAGGGGACAGCCGACTGACATTGCCTTCTTACAATTAGGGCACTGATATATCCATCTCACATGCCCCCGAACTCCCGGAGCGATGTCCCCAAGCCCTCTCAATTTGGAATTACCGACTTTGAGGAGCTCTTCATACCGACCAAAGATGACGAGAAACTATCAGCCTATTATATCCGGGGTCCAAGAGGAGGACGGAACTCGAATGTCACCGTCCTGATGTTCCATGGCAATGCCGGCAATATAGGCCACAGACTGCCCATCGCCCGCATGCTCATTGGCCTCACGGGTTGCAACGTATTCATGCTCGAATACAGAGGCTACGGCTTGTCCACAGGCGAGCCTGGCGAGTCGGGCATCTGCACCGACGCGCAAACCGCGCTCGACTACCTCCGAGACAGGGCAGAGACCAGCGCGCACAAGTTGATTGTCTACGGCCAGAGCCTTGGCGGAGCAGTCAGTATCAAGCTTGTCGCGGACAATCAGAAGGACATCAGAGGCCTGGTGCTGGAAAACACATTTTTGTCGATGAGGAAGCTCATCCCCAGCGTCCTTCCGCCCGCCAAGTACCTGAGTCTGCTATGCCACCAGGTCTGGCCCAGTGACTCGACAATCCCGCGCATTGACAAGGTGCCCATACTGTTTCTTTCTGGACTCCAGGATGAGATCGTACCGTAAGTTTACTATGCCATATGCCCGTCGCAGTAGCACAGACACAATGCCTAGTGGGACTGCGGTGCGACTCAGGCTCTATCCTCGGAAGCAACAGTCGTCTCTCCGGTTCCGGCCCCATCGTCAGCAGCCTGCATGCGAATATGTCGTGCACCGCACCCCATGCAATCAACTACCCTACCTGCATGCCTTACAAGGAGGATGGCGAGCTAACCTTATTCTGTCTCAGTCCTAGTCACATGCAGCGTCTCTACGAGCTGTCACAAGCACCCAACAGAATATTCAAACCGCTCCCGAACGGAGACCACAACTCCAGTGTGCTGGAAGATGGCTACTTCGAGGCCATCACTGATTTCATCTCGTCCGCCACCCAAGATTACCCTTCCACACCACCGGAGAAGAGTCGTGTGTAGGAGACCGACTAAAGATATTGCGGCGAGAGGCGGTCGATATACCGATCCCGTGTGAGGTGTTCGGTACTCCTGTACCCATCACATGGTATTTTCGCGGGGCACCAAGGTCGCATCTATGTCTTGGACTGAGTCGGGATGACAGTGGGACCACAAACATATGCCTGTCCGCCAAGTCCGATGTTCCCGTAACAGAAAGTATGTGCGCGGGCTGGCAAGCGTGCATGCGGCAGGAGGCGTGCTTTTATCGAGATACCCCTATGATGATTCCATCATCCAGCTACAGCAATGCACTGTTTTAATGTTTACTCTTGCTGGCAGAACCACTTGTTCTGGGTTTGTTGAACTGGCTGAAGGAGATTCACAACAGCTGAATGCAGCCCACCAGCATCGACACGACCTCCGATACGACAAAAGGTAAAAACAGCCACATGGCATGGGGGCGATTGGCATAGCCTCAATCTCCTCAAAAGTTTCAGTTTCCATCGCCCAGGCTCACCCGTGCGCGATCGCCACATCGCCCCGATTTGCGAGAGGTATCGCAAGCGATGGCCGTGGAGCCAAAGATCTTTGATGAAAAGACGATCCATTGCCATTTTTAGAGGCAGCCCAGGCGCGGGTTGAGTCGTGGAAGGCAGGCATCCTGTAGGTTGTGGGTGGACCTTGTGGCTCAACGGTTACTGCTTCTGGCGGCTGGCAATATCGACTTTCAGAATCCAGCAACAGATCAAGCCCGGCTGGTGGAGAGTCCCCTGGGTGTCCTCGTGTCTATTCATTAAGGTAAATATTGCATGTATCTAATGACAGCTCCAACCGAGCCTTCTATTCCCCTGTGCTGGAAGATCTCCCAATCCTGATCATGACTCTTGCAGTGCGAAAATCGATCACAAGCTGTGCGCCTGCCGCTTTGCAGTTCATGCTCGTCTACCTCCGCTGTGGTATCATTGAAAAAGGACACAGGTTCGTCTGAGGGCCGATGACCGTTCCTCACGGCGCATTTTCGAATCCGTCCGCCATGGAGAAGAGTCACCTGGCCGCTTCCTTGGGCCCAGATGCCACCACAAGGCACGTATTCCGAGGCGGGCCCCGCCCCCTCAGAAAATCAGCGGCTGGCCCTCACGGCCCCTGTCACTCAGCTCATAGTCCTCCTCCTCCGCCCTCATCGTCGCCGCGACCGGATGGCCCTTGGAGCTCTCCGACAGGCGCTTGAACTTGCCCGAGATGGGCACGGTGGACGCCGTCTCGGACGCGGTGCCCGCCGTGCCACTGCCGCTGCTGCCGCTGCCACCGCCCGAGGGGTGCGTGCCGCCGCCGCGGGCGGTGGTCCTGCTGCGGCTGGCGACCACGGAGGAGGCGTGGGTGCGGACGAAGGGCAGGATTCGGCTCTTGAAGAGCTGCTGGCAGGCGGGCAAGCAGGCGATGAGGAAGGCGCAGGTGAGCTCCACGTAGTAGGAGTAGAAGTTGGTCCAGGCGATTTGTTGGGATTGATACTCGGTAAGGTCTGTGGTGTGTGGGGTGTGAGACCGTAGACGATGTCCAGCGGGAGGTCCAGTGGAAGAGGGAAGGGTAAGTTGAGATGGGTCAGGGAATTACGTACTAGGGTTACCTTGGATTCTCTTGAGGACGAACCGGGAGATGGCTACGAGGCATGTTCTGGGCACCGTGGGTTAGACAAGTTCGGGCTGTGACGAGAGGTAAACTGGACGGAACAGCGACGTTCTGGAGACTTGCAAGATACCGGTGGCAAACACCGCAATGACCCCGAGCTTCTTTCCGGTGCTCATTTCTTCCATACGTTAACATGGTTCGTTGGGATGGAGCTTCTCAACAGGATACAGGGCCAGGAACTCACTAAGCCTCGACACCATAAACGCCGGAATTGCCACCAGAACCATATCCAGCACCGCATTCACAGCCGAGTAACCCCCCGACCCAAACCAGACATCGTCATAGGTACAATCTGCCTCCAAATCCAGCTGGAAGTTGCACTTGATGGGCTTGCTGATGACCAGCGCCTGGATCATGTACGAGAACGCCAGAAGAACGTTGAGCACGTGCGTCACCCAGAGCACCCACTTTAGGCGCGAGGCGCCCTGGACGAAGACGCGCTGGTAGAAGCACAGGATGGCGGTCTTGCACGCCGCGAGCGCGAAGCCGTAGAGGATGCCACGGGCGTAGTCGATTTTCCAAGCCGGCGGGAGGTTGTCGAAGTCGAGGGTCCAGTAGTTGTTGAATTCACCATAGTGGCCGACTGAGGAGAAGGAGAAGTGCTGGTTAGTTTGGGATAGGGGCTTCGAGCACAGTTGTGTATATTGCAGGCAGGTAGGTAGACTTACTGAGCACGACGAGTATGAACTGAGTGAAGCAGAGAACCTATTCCTTCTCATCAGCATCCCCAACAGATTGGTTACAAAAAGGGGTGTGGGTACGCACATATGCCACAAGACAGACATAGTCATCTGAGCCCCACGTCCCAAGCCTGAGTATTCTCGTAGCCACACGCAGAGCATAGAAGGCGGTCTGTAAGACGAATGCTATGACCGCAGTGGTGATGAAGTCAGGGTCAACCGTCCAGATTGGTCTGGGAAGATCACATTCCTCGTAAACGAGACGAAAGCTTGCTGCACGAAAGTCAGCACATCATGTCTCAACCTTTTTTTTTTTCTTTGGGGGGGGGGGGGGAAGTTATTGTCTCTCGCTGACAAGTAGGCAACACACTCAAGTAGACAGATGTGGAGACACACTGTTCGTTCAGGCATCCCAAGATGGTTCCGAGGCCAGCGTCAGAGCATATACACGCCGTGTCCGTCGTCGAGTTGCATGATGCTTCGTAACAGGCCGCCGCACAGTCCGGCAGCGATACTTCGCTGATGTTCCTCGCAAGTATTGGCGTGAATAGAGATATCGTGACCCCTATTAGCAATGCGAAGCGAGTGTTGATCATCATCGTGGCCCTCGGGTCAGCAAAACCTCAGTCCAAATCTCCAAGAGCTCCTCCGGTGCAAGGGCCTAGAAACATAGAAAGAGCTAGTTGTTAAAATATGATCCAGCGCCTAGGTAACCAGGTATATGTGGAATACGCATTATCTAGCTGTAAAGTCCATGAAATGTTAAGCGACAATCCGGTGTGCTCGGGAATTTATTCAGCGCCACTTTCGAAATTTAGTTGGGTGAGAACGGAATCGGGCCAGACCTTGACACGCCTTCATCTGCAGATAGCCCAAGGAATTCGAGCACAAGGACCAATAATTAGTCAAGCACTGTGCAAGTTGCTCGGCGGAATTTGTTTGCATATCGAAAAGAACCTCGGAGCGCTGCCGTGTGGGTGGGTATGATCGCTTCTTACGCAAGTGGACTTGAATAGCAGCTTCGATATCGCCACAACAAGTAACTCCGGGAGTTTTACAGTCTTGCCAGCGTAAGTTGTCTTACTTATGACAAAGATTTCCACCCGCACCAAGTTCATGAGGCGCGGAATTGTCATTGACTACTGTAGGATCTCCTCTAGCATGGACTTGCACTCCTGACGCTCCACCGCCTGCCCACCAGCAACATCAGAGCGGTGCAAAGAGACCCAATACCTAAGTAGGTACGCGTGAAGGTGTGAGCTAAACGGCAAGTTTCCACACTTCTAACGTGCAGTACTTGACATTCATACGGTGTTGGTGCGGGAGACTTTCGTATGCATGCCAGCATGCTCCGTAAGTACGCAGGGCCTGCAGTTCTTATACCTGGTACAATGGACAACAATGGACAGATTGCTGGCAGGTGTGAAGAACAATAGTAATCTGGGTATTTGGGCTGGGCTGGGCCATCCGGGAACTTCAACTGTTCATCAAACCTAGAAAATCAACAGCTACCCTCACGGTCCATTCGTTCGCTGATTATCGTCAAGATCACAGACTTCGAAGTTCACACAATTGTGAACTATCAGAAGTGTTGGAACGGGGACGAGACCAATATGGTAATTCTATGAAGGAAGCATTTCTCGTTCTTCCTCCAGTGATCTTCAAAAAAGAACAACCTGTCTTTGTTGCACTGCGAGAGAGCAGCGAACCCCGATTATGTCCTTCGAATCCCCACTCCCACCTTAATCGATGCACTCATTTACCTCCTGCGACTCCGCGAATACAATGAGTCCCCCATATTTCCGCGTTCCCATCACTTTTCCTCGGATCCAGTGCCCTCGTCCACCTCGTAATCCTTTTGAAACATATTCAGAATCATAGTGCCTTCCTTGAGATCCTCGGGTGTCATTTTCAGTCCGTATGAAAGCTGGAAGTTCTTCCGATCGCCCCAGCCCTCCTTGACGATGGCATTTTTGCTCGGTGGGCCTGAACGGTTGCCGCCAGAGGGAGCATTCGTGCTCTGCTTGCTCTGTGCGCCGGACGAGGGTGCGTCGTTGCTTTGCTCGATCTGCATCTAGCAGGAGGGTGCTTTGTAGACCTGCTGAGTTTGCTCGCTCTGCTTACTCTGACTTCCGGACTCGGAGGTGTTGGTGCTGTTGTTGCTGGAGAAAGACATGGTGTTAAGCCGGGTGTGTTTGCAAGCTGTTGGAGGGTGGAGGGTGACACCACGTAAGCGTGAATGATCTTGGTATGAGGAGTCGAACAAGGATAGTTCACAATGGAGGCGTTGTGGAAGATGGTTGTTTGTGATATCGACTCGAAAGTGAGTGCTGCTGCGTTCAATGTTGTTGTGACTAAGGGCAAAGATGAAGAACGGAAACGCATAGCGTCAACGTGGAAGTCATTCCTTCCACCTCAGCACCAGGTACCATATTGACCAGGAAGGCACAGTGCACCCATCGTCAGTGGGTCCTACAGCCAGGCCTCTGCGCGAGTTGCATTTGAAGGAAGAAGGTGTTAGTCCGATGACCAGTGAATGTATGGCATCACGAAAGCCCACTTGCAACCATCAGCCTCACCACCACTTGCCCGCCTTTTCCGACCAGTCAATCGAATGCGGCGAACGCGAACGATCCGCCCTAGTAGTCTGGTTGGATCGCGCTGATCTTTGAAGACTGCTATTGTCTGGAGTTGTCTCTCGATTTTCTATGGTCGGCCTCTGTCTTCTATTCCGAGATACAAAGTACGATATCCCGCGAGCGCAGAACTAGATGCTTACGCACGCTCACTAACTCTGACCCTCAACACTGCTCGTTCCCTGATCCTCGACCACTGGCGCCTCCGCCGGCGCCACATTCTCCTTAGGCGCCGCATTCTCCTCCTTCATCTGCTCCAGCTGCGGCTGTGTCTCTGGCACCGGCGCAGGCTGCGCCGTCTTCTTCGCGCCCAGCCTCCTCAGCGTCATAAACCCCGTCTGCTTCGGCTGCACAACCGGCGCCGGGGCCCACGTCCTAGGTCGGGCCGCCGCACGACTAGCTACCTTGCTCCATCCATTCGCCGACGAATCACCATTGCCCTCGCGCCGCACAATGGCCGTTGACGCCGGGTCTGCGGTACACAGCGTCACACCCCCGGCAAGGCTGTGGGCGCCGACGGCCTTGGCGATCTTGGGCTTGAGTGTTGTCAGCATCGAGTCGATCTGCGCGGCGGTGAGTGTTCCGGAGGCGATGCTTGCAGCGGTGGATTTGGTGTTGGCTTTGATGAGGACCTCTTCGGTGGGGAGGAAGGTGATGGCGAATCTGAGGATTGAGTTGGCTGACGTGAGCTCCTTTAGATCAGAGGCAATGGCCGCGTTGATCTCGTCGACTGTGAGGCCGAAGCGGGGGCGTGAAAGCAGCAGACCATTGTAGGGCTGCTGGGTAGGAAGATTGGCCAATGTCGCCGGAGTCGCCGCGGCGGCTTTAGCAGGTGCATTGGCCTTCATGATGCGCAGGCACTGCATCAGCGTCTTGCGAGGCGCAGCGACAAAGCGTGGGCCCTTGAAGATGCTGACGTGTCGATGAGGCTCTGGGTCCTGGCTCTCGCTGTCCATGCCAAAGTCCTCCGCGAGCACGTGGATGAATTGGCGCTGATGAGGCTTCATAGGCTTAAAGCGCATGTTCTTGTCGTTGGACTCAGCAAAGACACGGAACTCTCGTTCCTGGGTTTGCGCCCACTGGGTGTTGTCGCGGAAGAACTTCATTGTGATGTCTTGATAAGGAATATGATCATCAGTGTGGTCTGGATCGACATTAAGAGCTTCAGCCAGTTGGCGATTGCGTTTGAGTCGAAGGCACTCGTCGTCACACTTGAGTGGCTCACGGTATGGCCCTTTAGGCTCGAGGCGGGTGGAAAGGCACTTGACCTTCTGCTTTCGTCGTTGACAGTCGCAGGTGAGAAAGGTCTCGGACTGGCATGGCCTGGAATCGTTACAAGCAAATGGAGCGTGGCACTGGTCCAGGTCCTCATGTCCGCAGCTTTCGCGAGGCTGGCCACAAGGCTGACTGCAGTGTGAGCCAGGGATAGCAGCATCCTCACAGTCGCCGCGATGACATGGAAGGTTGCAAAAATGTGACCTGCAACATGTCAGTATTGGATAGAGGTGAATGAAAATCATTAGTGAATAGAACGTACCCGCATTTCAGCTTCTTCCCACACGGCCGCCCACATCTGGCCTCGGTGAACCAACAGGGCTGGTTTCGCAGCACCTCTTTCCCACATATGCATGTCTTTTCGACCAAGAAGGGGCAAGGGGGGCATTCAACATCGTCAGGGTGACAATTATGTTGGACTCCAGGATGTCCGCAGTTTCGACCACGAGTGCAAGGGAATCTGCATTGGGGTGGTTGAGTTCCGCACTGTAGAATGATTAGAAAACCACCAGTGTCTTGGGCTCCATACACTGCCTTCAGAGAGGCACTGCGAAGAGATTAGAGACAAAGGGAAAGAATTGGAATTACGTACAGGTTGTGGAGGGTAAAGGGTAGTGCGGCCACAAGTGCAGCTGATCTCATCGTAAATAGCTTCCAAGCAGCTAGGGCACGGTCCCTTGTGACACAGTGCCTCACAGAAGTGCTTGCCGCACTTGAGAAGCCTACCGCACGTCCGCGTGCAAAGATGCTCGTCCTCAATGTCTTCATTCACTGGACCGCCCATTCTCCGCCTGACGGCTTGACGCTTCGCCGCCCGCTTTTCGCCGGGACAGCAGCGAGCATCACATTGATGGCGGCCGCAATTCAGCAAGGCCCTGCAGTTGCGAGGACACTCTGGCTTGACCACCTCGTCTGGAGGCACGCCGTGGCAGGTTGTTGTAACCGTAGTCCGGCCACATCGACAGGTAATGGAGGTCTTTTCCCAGCATGGCTTGCAGTTTCCGGTATGACAGGTATCCGGACAGAGGTGTCCACATGAGAGGACTTTGCCGCACACCTTGGGGCAGTGTGGGATCTTGTCGGTGCAGTGCTTCCGGGGCTCGAGTATAATCTCCTCTAGAGGCGTCTTGCCGCAGGGACAATGAGTAATGACGTCTGGAGACTTCGGGCAGTGAGCAAACTCCTCATCGTGAGGGTGGCAACTCTTCTGACACGTGTGTTCGCCGCAGTCAAATTTTCTCGTACAAGGCGCGTCACAGACGAACGAGCCTTCGAACCAGGACCCGACTGATACGCTTTCGCCTCCCACTTGACCATGATTGTACGAGTCCAACACATCGTCTCGCTGCTCGCAAGGTATTTCTTTCTGCTCCTTGCCACAATAGCAAATCGATGGAACCATCACCTCGCAGGCGCCACAGATACCAGGGTGGCATGTCTGCGGACAGAAATGTTCTCCACATGGCAAGAGGTCCCCGCAGACCTCGTTGCAGCTGAAACCATTGGCATAATCCGTATCGATACATCGCTTCTGAGAGGAATTCTTGCCGCAGAAGCATGACTGCACGGGACCCATCAGAGTACAAGGAGGACATGGTCCTGAATGGCACTGCAGACCACACGGATGCGGGCATGTGCCTCGCGGCTTGAAACAAGTCTGGCCACAAGAATGAGGAGCAATGCCGGGTATTGGCCGCGGGTTGAGCTCCTTCCCACACCAGCAGTGGTAAGAGCCAGGATCCTCGGTCAGCTTCGAGTTGCACCCAGCACACCGCCAAGTTGGTTCCGCGCCTTGCGGCTGCTGACTCTCATTGAGCTGGCTCGTATACCACTTTTTCGTGCAGTGGAAATGGGTAACAGTCCAGCACAAGCTGCACGACCATATCCTTGACGTACGCACAATCTCGCCGGAGCAGATGACGCACTCGTATTGGCCGTTGTCGATGTCCTCGTGAATCCTGGTGGCCAGATCTGCAGCTTCAGACTTCTCTGCCTTTCTTTGTCGCGCCTGTGACGGAAACTTGGCTTTGGCTTGTCGTCGCGAATTTTGTTGGACGGGATGACCGGGTACGAACTCTGGCGCATCGGCGCTTAGTCCTGGGGTGTCCTCCGCGTCATCCTGCGTCGTCGAGGTCAGGCGGCCTCCAAAACTCCTTGCAGGAACCACATGGCTCTCCTGTCCCTGACGCCCTCCTCTGCCCCGCCGCGATCCACCTCTGTTGCCTCTTCCCCCTCTCGCGCCAGAGCTCTGTGGTTGCGCGGGAGTCGTGGCTCTGCTTTCTGCTGGTGTGCCTGCAGGCTGATCTGGAGTCGCTGTGTTGACAGCTCCATTGGAAGGCGCGACATGTCCGCCTCGGCCATTGCCACGTCCTCTGTTGTTGCCACGGCCTCGTCCACGGCCAGATCTGCCTCTTCTTGATGTCGAGGCAGGGCTAGGTTGTGATGCTGGTGAGGGCACTACAGTGGCGGTGCCTGTTCGTTGAACTTCAGCCATGACTTGGTTGGTGAGAGTGAAGTGGCGTTCCAAGTCTGGATCTTGGAAAGCCAGGGCGGCGAGTCGTTAAGAAATGCGCTTTTTGAAATACAGCGGCTTCGGAAAGTGAAGTGAGGATACCCAGTGAGGAGGGTGTGGCCGATCGGATAAAGAAAAAAGGGAAGGGTGGGAGAGAACGGATGAATCCGACCCGACCGTTTGAATGAAGTTTTTAGTGTCTTGTTGACACAAACGAAAAGAATTTGTGTTTGCTGGGCTGCTGAGACTGAATATTTAAGCAGTGGCAACGGCTGTCGTTTGGCGAGGTTAGGTCGAAGTGACTCACTATGAAATACGGGATGACTGATCCTTGCACAGCCAGCGGGAACCTATGACCCCTGAACCCTGATTTCGAGTCCTGCTTCTTAGTAAGCATACCAGGTATTCTTCGACGTCCTTCGAACATCCATCAACACCTCTTGCACAGTACGACACGTTACGTATGACTTGCGGCGAAGACAGAGTCAGCAATGCAAGAGCTATACAGATAAGAAGCAACCCTGCACCATTTCCACCACGTCTGGCGAGCAAGCAACACTCAGAATATGTTCGACAGCAACCCACAGCTTGTTCTAGTGGCAGACTACACGCATGAATCCTCTCATCCCCGTGGAATTTTGCTCATGGTTGTTTTGATTCTGTTCACCTTGGTCTTTACTCGCTCTATCAATTGCACTATACAGCGGGCTTCTAACCAACTAGTTCGAAGCTCTGCAGGTAATTATGCCACAGGCGCGATAGTATACTGGCAACTAACATACATGGAGAATTTCCTGACGACTGTCCTCCTGACCAGCACAGCCCAGCAACAGTTTGCAAGGCTGCAAATGCTGTCGCTGCAAAAGCCGCGGGTGGACAGCAGGTTCGTGACAGCTTCACCGTCGGAAGCATCAAATTTCGAAAACGCCGCTTCTGCGACCTACGCCAATCCATTCTCAGGCTGTTAGTCATGCTACCTGTGAGCATCATCGCTGCCGCAGTTGGTGGCGGTATCGGGGGTCCACACTGGTGGTCGCCAGCACCAAAGCAGAGTCGGCTTGCCCTATTTCTGTGTCTGTCCCGAAGCCATCATGAGATTGATGCGAGCCACTACCAGTGGGGAGGCCGCAACCTCGTCGCCCACAAGCTCAGTCAACCCATCATCGCCAACAACCACAAGAACCGATCTTGTGGTGCTACCCCTCGAATTCACGGCCCTCGAGACGACCAACACCACAATCTCGATATCCCCCGACACTTGGGTTGGCGGCTCGTTCAGCTTAGCCCTGGCGTGTTCATTGTCCCTGACTATCTCCTCGCTCAAGCATCAATGTTTAATGTTGTGAAAGCAAGCTGTAACTTTGGCACTCCCAATGTGAAAACGATCTGTGGTATTCCTTTCAGAAAGAGCGAGATCCTCGGTGGGGCCTGGCTCGATGGTGAACTGAGTAACGATATCCGCGATGGTATTTCGCACGTTTTGCAGGGCAAGGGATTTGCCAATGCAACCGTAAGCTCCTGAGCATGTTTCCATATCAGCCACGCCGGCTTATACTCGTGGGTACTTGATTTCCAACGGCAAGGGATTTCATACCAGTTGAGAACGGTGCAAAAGCATTCTTGTCCTTATTTAGCTCGGTCTTTGAGAACCATCTTTCTGGAATGAATTCCTCAGCGCTGCTGTATATTTCCTCCGCTGTTTTATTGTGCCCACAGTTAGCTGGGTCGTTTGGTACAAGTTGAAGACAAGAGACTGGACACAAAAACAACCGCTCTGGCTTACACCTGCCGATAGCGTATTGTGGACACCAAACTGTCATTCCACCAGGTACATGGACACCTCCGATTGCCACACCCTCGGGCGGCGTACGACGAGCTAGGGTTTTGGGTACTGGCGGATGCAGTCTCAGAGTCTCGTTGATGACTCCATTCAAGAAGGGCAGGTTCTGATATCTTGATAGTGAACACGGCCACCTCTAACGTGTGGCCTCAGCTCTTCCCGGAGAAGACGAGCGCACGACGAGTTCTTGACTAACTTGTACAGAATGTGAGTCAAAGTAGCCGCGGTGGTATCACTACCAGCGACAATGATGAGCTGGGAATCGCCCTCAAGAAGCTTGCGGACATGCTGTGGAACAGGATTCTGTTGCCACGGTCCAAAGAGAGTCTCCATAATATCCGATTTGTTACCATCTCCCTGAGTCTTTCCTTATTTAGCATCAGAGGACCAATGGCATGAAGAAATTAAACAAAGTCACAAATCCACACACATTGATACGTTCGTCCAGTTGGTGACAGCAATAAGCCACAAAACGATGCCAATCCTTGGTCAGGCCAGGGAGGCTGAACCCCAGATTCAGGAACCATACAGGTAGGTGCAAAGATAGCGGCTTCAACCCATCCTTCAGCACTGCCAAAATCCAGTGTTTATCAGAAGAACCGAGCATGTTTAATGAAGCGCTGAATGCGAGGTCGCCCATAACATCGAAACTGTAGTAGGAGAACCACAGCGCCACGTCGACGAGCGTTCCGCTGTCAGCACACGCGGCAAAGTGGGCCAGCAGGCGAGTACGGTGAATATGGATGCGCTTCTCGTATCCGCGCAAGGCTTTGTCGCTGAATGCCTCGCTCCATATTCGCCGTCGCTCGCGGTGGAGCTGCGGGTCGCGCGTTGTTTGCAAAGACACCATCGGGTGCGTCATCTCGTACCATGCGCCTTTCACGCACCGAGATGCAGACCCGCAAACCGCTGCTACTCCCGCAGGGTGTATGTTGGAGAGATCTGAGGACCCAATGCGGACCCAGGAACCATACTGAGCGTGAAGCGCCTGAATCTGTCGATGGCCATCACCACATTTCAGGAGCTGGCTTGACCACCAGAGATTGGTCAATCTCGCTATTGAAGGCCCGGGGAACTTGTGAACAGGATGGAATTAGATCTGTATGCGCAAAGACTGCCATACAGCCCACTGATTATCCAGGTCAAGAGCGCTAGGACTTCTTTCGGGGCAATAGGAACGTCGAAGCCAGATCGCGACAGTATGTACAGTAATGAGACGGCTCCGAGCACTGTCAAGAGAAGGTCAAAATAGTATATGCTATGAAGGTGATGTTCTCCTCGGTTGAAGTAGAATGCGTGACTGGACACACCAGCGGCTACCGCCGTTGCCATAACTGAGATCGCATGCATTTTCAGAACTCGTAATGGCTGAGGAGGGCTCACTCGAATCTGAAGGAGTTCGCAAAAGACAGTAGACCATTTTGCCACGGCGTGTAACCAAGTCGCGCGGTACCACGGGCTATGGGCCAGAGTCAGCCACGGTCCACCGGATTGTTGAAGTAGGTAGGGGATCAAAAGAGTGACGAATTCGTGTATGGATCCAAAAGACTAACAGCTGTTCTCTCGCAGGACCACCTCAGTATATATAGCCCACGAGAACCACACCAAAACGAACTCTTCAAGAGGCACAGCCGGAAATGCCGATTGCTCTTATCTTTGAGGCCGTTCTTCGGAGGCTTGTTACGGCTCAACACGGATGGAGAGGCCGCTTTGAGCATGCCGGTTTCTTTATTCACATTCCGGCATTTTCCCGTACTTTGCAATTCGGTCTTGGGACAGTAAGGGGTTTGTACGCTTTCTAGGTGCCACTTCCGCACCGAGTGATCGCCAGTGATTTGAATGTGACACATATGACATGTCCGTCATGACGCACTATAATTGAGCGGACCTGGGTAGACACCATGATGCTGCTCGCAAGAATCCTCGATTTGACGTATTTCCTCTGGCTCTGTAGCAGCGAAAATGAAACATGGTCGTTTCCCTGGTGAGTGGACATGTGGATCTAATTAGATATACCGCACCTAATTCGTGATTCTTGACAAGGTACAATGTTGAGCTCATACCTATCCAGGTATTATATAGAACAAGCACAAGAAGAGATATAGCAAGACTATGTGTGCTATCGGTTATCAAAAATCTTTTTACTTCCTTGAAAGTCGGTCATCTGCCGATGCAATTCGCACAGGTCAATGTTGAAGGAGGCGTGGGTTCCGCCTCTGTCATGGTACCGTACGGGCTCCACATACAAGCGCTGGCCACGGTTGTGTTCCTGACACAACAACGTTCTACCTTAGTAATGTGGTAGTGCGGTAGGCTTCAGCCCGTACTGTTACAGCCTCGGCAAAACACATACACTGGCGTTCCTCGACAGGTTGGTGAGGACGCCTTGGAAAGGTATGAAACCTTAGGCAGTAGCCCGTCTGCGAATGCTGAATGGCAATGGTAGTCTCGAGCTTGGTCATGAATTTGGCTTTGAACACCCATACATAGAACTGTCCCGCCCATTACTGTCAATATCTACAGATCGCCTTCTTCTGTCACTCTGTAAAAACTGCTGCCACCATGATCTAGGCGGTGCTCAGTGCGCAAGCACGGCATGTATATCGCTTGAGGGGCATGTGTGTGTATATCGGATGAGCATTTGTAGATGCGGTCGAGAGCTACTTGTCTGTTTGTATGAGCACCAGCAGCAACGATCGGATGCAACCGGGCATGATTATACGCCAGCGCGAGTGTCAACAAGCCGCTGCTCCAGGCTTCCGAGGAAGGCATCCGTAAGAAGTGAAGTGCCTGAGGTGAAGGCCGTGAGACGATAGAAAATGAGCGCATGATCCCTCAGTTCCCCAGGAAGGTCACCAATGATTTGTTGAGCGACCTTGTGGAACCGTTCCATCAGCCTCCTGGATTTGTCGCCCAGATGGGCGAAAGTTTCCCTGTCCACAGGCCATGCACTATTATGGACTGCCAAAACATAACCGAGTCCAGCCATAGCCAGGTCCCCGATCACTTCAGTTGGATATTTCTTAATCCAGTCAGTCGTGAGGATCCTATCATCATCATCCTCCTCGTCCTCAGAAGAAATCTCGCCCACGGGCACCGTGTACGGAGTGAACGCCGTCTGCACGGCTATTTTGCGCTCGGCGAAGGACAGTTTCAGGTTGATGCAATGTCTAGGGTGATCTCGATGATTTGTGTAAGCTTTCCGATGTTTCAAGCTCTTACCGCAAGACAGACACAAGATTGGACCGTTCTCGGGTACCGAATTGTTGTCGACGTCGAACAATGCAAGCCATTTGTAGCGTCTGGCGTCGCCGGAGCGAGAGGGTCCTCTCAGGAAGTGGTGGTCCCTTTCTAAGTGTTTGCTGTCGTCTCTGTCAGCCGGCTGTCATTGTGACAATCACGCCGCAGACTCATGAACTGACCAAAAATGGCTGAAGTAGTGGTGCTCGGTCTGGCACGATTCCTTTCTATGAGAAAAGGGGCATCCCGCCACAACGTCTGTGTCTTGCCTCTTATTTCGCTTGTTGGTTCGGGACTCTGTGACCTCAGAAGTAGATCTGCGACGCTTTCGGGAGGTCTCAGGCACCGGCGAAGTGTCTGTACCCGCGAACCTCGCGATGTTTGGTTCGCCCCCTGCTTTTAGTTCTCCTCTGCTGGGGGATCGCTCGCCAGCGGAGAAAATCTCAGCCCAGGTTTTGAGAGGATCAGTACTGTCTCCAGGAATGTTTGCCTTGTCGACAGTTGCCCGACGAGCAACTGCCGCAAAGTCATCCGCGGTGGGTACCCGGATGTCGTCTCCAGGTCTGGTCCAGTCGGGCGCTGGCTTCTTCTTCAACTCGTTTGCGAAAGCACAATCGAATGGATTGGTGGTGTAGTCGCCCTGGACATGCGGATTCCCAAAGCTGAAGAGAAATTGTTAACGAACGTATTGCCCGCGTGCGTGCCAGTAGCAAGACTACTCACTAATCTACTGCTGGCGGTCTCTCCACAAGAGTCTTTGTCCTATTTTGCGCCCCATTGTTCGATGTGAATGGAAATTGCTGACGAAATGAAGCAAGCAGACTGTCTCCCGATTTTTGTGCAGACTGACGTTGGCGGAACATCGCCCCAGCTGGTTCTGGCCGTGTGAGTCGCTTTGGGTGAGCCTTGGAGGTGGAGGGCAAGACAAATATTGGACGCAACCCAAGACGACAAGGACGGTAGTCTACAGAATGAGGACATATGGGCATTTCAAGTGAGCTGCAATGCCTCGGTCTTTAAATAAAGATGATCCGCGAATTGAATTGGGCACTCTGGCATACGGAGATCACTCGCAGCCTGGAATGACATGGGTGATTGAACGAGACTGAACGAAGTTGAACGGGGCTGAATGGGCCTAAAAGCTGACAGCAGCACCTGCAGGTGGGCATGCTTCGCCATTGATCACAGCCACATCTAGGTTCCTGGTTAGAAGTAGCTATGATGCAAGTGGCGCTTCCCCTGGCAAATTTCCACTCTGCTACAGTGATTTGCATTCACCCGACGAAAGAATTCGGATTGGGCGTGTTCAATATCGTTGAGCATCTGCCTGCGTCACCTCGACCAATGAGGCTCCCGACCTCGTGTCCCAGGCCTCTGCTCCGAGTCTCATGAGATCCAAGCGGTGGCCTGGAGTTGCGAGACGCTAAAGAATTTCAAATATGTCTCTACATACATATTCCACGGCAATGTCATGCCAAGATGACGATAGAGGCCTGGATGCCCAGGTAGTGGTATTCATTCATGGCCTGCTTCTGGACGACTATAAGCCTTACTCTTACTCCACTTT
Source organism: Ophiognomonia clavigignenti-juglandacearum (assembly GCA_003671545.1). Taxonomy (NCBI): domain Eukaryota; kingdom Fungi; phylum Ascomycota; class Sordariomycetes; order Diaporthales; family Gnomoniaceae; genus Ophiognomonia; species Ophiognomonia clavigignenti-juglandacearum. The sequence goes on along the minus strand of PYFS01000149.1, from coordinate 78,430 downwards.
GAAGAACCGCGGGTCCCGCAGCCCATTCCCAAAACTGCCTTCCAGAGACTCCAGAGATACGATTTCATGCTCAAAAATGTGCGTCAGTGTCCCATTTCTTCAGATGCGTCACAGCTGCTCGATGTGGCAACCCTCAATATCGAGCCTCGTGAGTCGTCAGGCGCAAAAGCAGACTAATGGCCGTTCGATCCTGTTCAACGGCTCTGGAACAGACGATAGTCACCATGGATGATGCTCAGTCTATTGTAAATCCGTGGTGTATGTTCACATGTTGAAAGTAATGTGTGTCATTGAACACGGTTGAACAGCGACGCTGACCTGCCGCCACGGTCTACGACTTGAGGTATGTACTCTGCAATTCAACGTCAGTCCAGAAGTTGTGTTTGGTTCAACGTTGTTCATGCCACATAGAACTTGGGCAGCCTATAAGAAATCATGAAAAGATGATCTCAAGGTATTTAACCCAAGCGCTCGACCGTCGGTCGTACTTTAGCGATGTTCAAGGTCTCATTTCCTACCACTCCTCGTCTTTTTGCCTTCCTTCCTTCCCGAACTGCTCTATATTTTCAAGACACTACGCCCGACCTAGATCTCACCACAAAGTCCATCATCATGTACGATCAGAGTACCGCCGAACTCACAGCCCAAGCTGCTCGAGGTTCCCAGGCCTCGAGTTGCGCCATGGTCCTATTTATCGCCCACCTGGAAGAAGACGGCACCTACTCGATACACCAAGTTCCCGTGTCTCATTCTGCCTCTGAAACGATGACCGCCATCCAGAAGAAACGGCGGGCCCTGACCCCTACAAGAGCCCGTTTTGCCAATCACTTGCTCCTTCGCACAGTCGTTGTGGACGTCGTTGAAATCCGGCCGGTAGCCTGACCCGTTTATTAGTGCCTCACTTCGTCAATCTTTCCTCCCTTCCAGAGCTTCTGACAGATTCGTACTGACCGCTTCCGCATATAGATCACGGCCAGAACTAGCCACGAGCGTCTTTCCGTGACCCTCGCCAGTGCCCCGACCCAAGACAATGGCCTTACCGCGGCTCTCGCCCATCACCGCCGCCTAAGGACGACCGACGCCCACGATTTCTTTCGGGACTATCAAAGCCTTATGTCTCCAGCGGGACCGGTCAAACCTCCCGCGAAGGCTTTGATACTCCGCTGGGAGACGGATGAAAAGGCAGCAGCTGGGCTGAGGATTGCAGTGATGACAGCCAGCTTTGCCATGAATTTGGCTTTGAATCTGGCGTTATAGTTCTGGGTACTAACTAACTTTGGTTGATATTGTGGCACAGGACTTCAGAAGCGGGAGTCTGGAGATGGAAATACACCAGGCAAAGCACTCCACAAGAATTTAGGATCAAAGGCACGGCGTATAATGGTTGCAGTGGCAGCAGTGCGCTCCAAGTCGTCTTTGGTTTTTGGTTGTGTAAGTATTCATTTCATCTAGATACAGACTGTCAGCACAGGAGCAAGGCCACGTCAGAATCCTACGTTCATTATGGCCCCAGGCAGCGCACAAAACCAGATTTCAACCAACTTTCAAGCAGCCAGCTACCCGTGGACCTTACTTTGACAGATTCTTTGTCACACCAGGTTGGATTTCCTCCAATATCCCAGCCAGTTCAGTCCACAACTTCTCACCCGTCTTCTTGCCCTCCTCACTGGTCGCAAACGACGAAAGCGCCTCCTCTGCCACGACACCATCCGTCATGTACTTTCCATGCGACTCCGATCCCACCGTCGCAGCAGCCACCAACGTCCGACTTCCCACCTCCGTCGTCCTGGCCATGAAGAACTTCAACAAACTTATTATAATAGTCCCTTCTCTTACCAGCTCCGAGTGGCACAGCCCCGGGTTCAGCATATTCAAAACCACCCCGCTGCCCTGCAACTGCGGCGCAATGCGCCTCACAATCAGCACCTCGAGCAGCTTCGACGCAGAGTACCGCTCCGACAGGTCCTCGCTCCGATCCAGCGCCGCAATCACCTTATCCTCCTTCGCCTCCTTCAACTTAGCCCACGCATGCACCTCGCTCGAGACAATCGTCAGCACCGGCTCCTTCTTAAACTTGGCCGCCGTCTCCCGCAGCTTCGGCAGCATCAGCAGCGCCAGCAGGAACGTGCTGACCACGTTCACCGTGACCGTGCTCTCGTGGCCCTCGGCCATCTTCTTCTTCTCCGTCGCGATGCCCGCGTTCTCGCACAGCACGTCGACCCGCTCGAGGTCCTGTGTCGCGCGCTTCGCGAACGCCTGCACGGACGCGTACGAGCCCAGGTCGAGCTTCCATACCTCGACGCCCTTGTTGCTGGTCGTGGCTTCGATGTCCGCTTTGGCGGCCTCGCCGGCTTCGAGGTTGCGCACCGCGAGAATGACCTTGGCGGCGCCGAGACGCGCGAAGTGGCGCGCGGCTTCTTTGCCAAGGCCGGTGTTGGAGCCAGTGACGATGACGGTTTGCCCGGTGAAGGACTGGGTGGGGTATTTGGGGGTGACGAAGAACTGGGAATACAAGAAGCCCATTTTTGCTGGTGAGGGATGATGCTCTTTGGTGGGTGAAATGGGATTTTGGGGCAGAAGACGACAGAGGTTCTGTTGTGTACCAGATTGATAATTGCATGCAAGCTTGTACGTCAAGGGAGAATGACCTAGCTATATACCTTCATCATATACTCACTATTGCCCCTCTGGAATGGCGTGCCCAGCTCGACCCGGAGAAAGCCACACCACGGCCCGGCGATAAGTCCAGTACAATAGTCCGCGAGATGCGAGATGCGAGAACTTGAGCTTGAGCGAGTAATGTCCACCACACCTGGGCACCCAAGCAGCGATTCCGCTAAGTCCGATGTGCGCACATTGTGCTAGAGCAGACGTCATCAGGTTTGACGAACTTGGCTGTCTCGTTTTGTCCGGGCCCTCGAGGCCTCAACGCTTGTGCACCATACCTTGCAAGGCCTGAAACGCGAAAAGGGCTGGCCAGCAGCCTGGCGAAGTCCGGAGTTACCATGGGCTTCCCAACTAGGTAAATAGTCTCGAAATGGGGTTATGATGATTCGTGGTTCATAGATATCTCGACCAGTCTATAGTATATAGATCAAGAGACAAACTGAAGATGATTACCAAAAAAAAAGACACATTATCATCCCCGACGTACAACTCGAGACCCATCTATATGTCGAAAACGCGCGACTTGTACTACTCGTGATTAAAGCCCGTCAGCCGCCTGCCTCTGTCTAGCTAGCACCGAAGTAAAAAGAGGAAAAGCGGTGCTCTAACAAACCTCTGGCCGAGAAAAAGATCACACTCCCGGGAGCGTAAAGTCAGGGAAATCAGGCCAATTCCCCAGCTCACCCGGATCCCCCCCAATCCTCACATACACACCCACAGCGGGAATCCCCCCATCCACCACAAAGAACTGGTACCACCCGGGCGGGCACACATGCGCATTCGGCGGGGCGTCCACCGTGCACGCCGTCCCCGCGCAGCTAAACTTGGGAAGCAGCACCCTGTTCCCCATGCCGTTCCCGTGCGTGCTGAACACCGCGCCCAGCAGCGTCACGGAAAGCGCCCCGTTTTGCGCCGCGCTGCCCAGCGTGAATGCGATCCCGGCCGCGCCGTACGCCCAGTCCTTGCTCGCCACGGTGAACGTCGGCCGCGGCTTGCCCGCCAGCAGGTACGGCGGCGTGAATACCTCGACGCGGTACTCCTGCGGGTTGACGTTGTCCTCCGGGTCGGAGCCGCTCACCAGCACGCGGCCGTCGAGCAGCGTGACCGCCTCGGAGTGGTACATGCGGGCGACGGTGGTGTTGGCGAGTACGGTCATGCGCGCGCCGACGGGCTTGGTCGGGTCGTAGAGCACGGCGTTGAGGTTCGGCTTGGTCGCGAGCCCGAAGCCGGCGACGCCCTGCTGCGCGCCGTTGAGGATCAGGTAGGTGCCGTCCGGCAGGGCGTTCATGCAGGATATAACGCGGGGCGAGGGCATACGCTCGAGGGTCCAAGTAGGCGAGGCGTCCTCCGGGTAGGTGGTGACGCAGTTGTCAAGGGCTTGTCCTTGGTAGGGGGTGCTGCCGCCACAGATGAGGATACCGAGGTGGTCGGTATAGGGGTATTTTTGGGGGAGGAGGACAGCTGCACCTTCCAGAGGGTAGGTGCGGCCTCCTGTGTCGACGCTGATGTGGCCTGGGGCGATGGGGAGCTCTTTGATTGTTTCGAAGGTGTTCTCATCCAGAATACGAGCCTCGTTCCAGTACTGTACAAATATGCCGCCTGTGGGCAGCACTGCAAGGTAGGGGTATAAGTTGTTAGGGTCGGTTCTGGCGAGCCACTGATATCATCGAGTCAGCACACGATCACGGCATGCATCGTTCAGTTGTACTTACATCCATATACAGGGGCGCAGTTCCAGTGTACGGCAGCAGCTCGAGGGAAGGCACAGCAGGCCCGTTAGAGCCATCCTCTCCCCCGATAACCAAGATAGACCCGTTCGCCATCACCATTGCAGTCGGGTACCATCTTCCTGCCTGGAGCTTCAGCTCGTTGACATTCTCTTGCCAGTCGTTGGTGCCCCAGACGCCAGGGCTGCCATCAGGCCAATACAGACGCACCCCGCTGAGGCTGTCTGCAGACCATCCACCTATGGTGAGCTGGCGGCCAGCTTTGTCGGGAAGAACGATTCCGGCAGCGCAGAAGACGTCGGTTTTGACATGAAGTTCCCTCCATGCTTTGGAAAAGTCGTCGATCGAGGCAAGATCAAGCTCGTAGGCTCCACTGTCGTTGGCCGGACCGGTGCCATACTTGGAAACGAAGGCTATCTTTCCCGTGATGGATTCCGATGCCATCAGTGGGATCATAGGACCACCGATCAGGAACGAATATTCGCCGGCGGCGGCACCTGTAGGGAAAGTCCAAGAGTAGAGAGGCGTCGTGCCATTCCAGAAGTAAGTCGTCAGACGATCGCCGTCTCCGCAGATGGCCGACGTGTTTCCAGGACAAGTCATGGTACAGGCACTCTCAGCCTCCTTGGTCGCACCGCTCGTGGCGATGTTGGCAGGGTCACCACCTTTAATTTCTGGTCAGTACAGCCCACTTTGTCAGCACAGAAGGTATGTACTCACAGTAGCATTCATTGCCGTACTCGATTCCCGCAGCCATGTACCCATACGCTGCGCACTTGTCGAGACACGTCGAAGGCGTCATGTCTGTGAATACAATCTGATTGGGAAACGTCCGTACGTTATTGACATTGTCGGTATAGCAGCCCTGGTAAGACCAGTTTCCGACCTGCTGTATCGGCGCAGGAGGCAGGATAGCCACAGGCACGCCCTTGGAGACGACCGAGAGCCGGTTGCCCGCCCCGCAGAACTGCGTGCTGTCCCCTGCGCAGGCCATGTTGCAATCACTGCTCGCCGCTTCGGTTGGACTGTTCTGAAAGCCGTTACCGCAATAGCATTCATTGCCGTATTCGGCGCCGGAGACAATGTACCCGGCAGCATTGCAGGCAGCGGCGCACGACTGCAAGGTGAGCGTTGTCTGAGTATTCGCGACTTGATACTGCAGGACCCGGCCTTGCGCGCCATCCACCCAGCAGCCTTGGCTGGTCCAACCCGCGGGAAATCCACTGGCGCTAGACACTGCTGAGGATGTGGTGGCGGATGAAGACGCAGCGGCGCTGCTGGCTACCACGGCAGGGCTGGTGACGACAGAGGTGGCGCTCCCTGGCGCTGCTGAAGAAGACACGACGGAACTGATGGGAAACTGCATCTGGTAGTCGTAGACGTTCAGTCGATTTGAACCTCCACAAAATTCGGTTTGGTTGCCGTTGCAGAGCATACTGCACCCAGACGGGGCGGGAGCACCGCCGTTCTGGATCTTGTTGTCGCAAACTTAAAAAAAAATGTCAGAATGTCAGCAGGCGATTCTTATGAATGTGCAGAACACAAGAGAAAGAACAACCACATACAACACTCCCCAGAGTATTCGACGCCGGCTAGGATATATCCGGCGCTCTTGCAAGCCGACGTGCAAAGAGCAATCGTCATGCTGGCAGCTGGGACACTCCCGACCACGTATGACAGAGTTCGGCCGGTGGTGCCCTCCCTAGATCATAGTCAGCCAACAGTCAGGGGACACATGAAGCTGAAAAGTTCACACACGCGTAGCACCCTATGTGACTCCATCCATTGACTCCTGGATTGGGCTGCGGTCCCACAGCTTCAGAGCTGTAGTAGAGACTCAAGCGACTACTTCCGCCACATGCCTGTGTAGAATCTCCTGTGCAAGCGTTGGAGCAGTCCGCGTCCGCCGCTTTGGTGGCAGCAGCAGCTAATGAGTTTCCACACCCTGGGACTTGTCAGTCGGGCTTGAATTTAGAGCGGTGATATGACACCACCTACAGCACTCTTGGGACCATTCCGTGCCTGCATATTGATAGCCTTTGTTGCCACAAAAGCTGATGCAGTTGGCAGCAGTCAGGTTCGCCGTGTCCGTGTAAGTGGCTTCACCTATCGTCCGGGCCACGTCTCTGTGCTGCATGTCAACATGATGGTTCTTCCTTCTCAAGCGAGAACAGCGTCTTACACGTAGCATCCCTGATATTCCCATGCTCCCGGCAGTGTAGCTGGTATACTCAAGGCTCTTTTGGACACCCTGGCATCGCTCAAGGATACCTGGAAATTGTCAGATCAGGTGTATGACTTTGATGATGGTGAGACTAAAGACTTACTGAAGCGAGCAGTAATAGGAAGGTAGACGGTGACATTGAAGAGGGCCACATCCTAATGGCGGATATCAAGATGTCAAGAGCCCAAAGATACCTGGGAGATTGCGACTGTCGTCGATGGGACAGGGAAGTAGGATGGCACAATACAGGACAAGGGGTTATGGAGAAGACCTAGATGGCATAATATATACAGAACAAGGCAATGATATCGGCTCGCCGGAGAGCGACAGGACTGAAGTCCACAGCACAAGTGCTGACCTGATAAAGAAGAAGTAGGAAGTTCGTAGGATGAAGTGTATTTGGACGTAGTACCTACTCACCGGAAGAACGCCTACCATCGCCTCTTTCCACGCTGCGCGCAACCAGGTAATACGCGCTCTAGCACTCCAGGTCTTCGGGTCCGGCCATTAAATGGACGAACCCATGGGTTGAACCTTGGATGAGCCCATGGACCGGGTCTCGAAGGCAGCCCTGTATCCAATAAATTTGACAAGCATGGTGCATATCAGTGCGCGCGCTGTCATATGTTTAGCGAGCACACTGCCTCCAGTACTACTGTATGCACTTCTTTTGCTGTTCACGTGAGAGATAGACAAGCAAATAGCGCGGCGTGAGGCGCATATGCGTGGGGTCTGACTGTCGACAGCTGTCATCCAAGGTGCATGTTGTCGGAGATTATTCAGCTGTTCAAAGTATTGTGTCCCGGAAGATGGGTATCGACTTAAATCAGGAGGTGTCGAACCGGGTAAGACGCATTGTAGTAGTATCGACGCAACACATTCGGAAGTATCAACGGGGAACTGATGACTGAGACGTGGGAGAATGTACAGAGTTGCAGTAGCTCGAGATTTTAGGTTGACGTTGTGAGATTGAGGATCCACTTTGCACTGGGTATTATATGATAGGATTTCAGGGATCAAGGATTGATGCGCTGCTTAAAATATTTTAGTATTTCCTGGGGTGACAGGGTCTAGCTTCTAGTTTCGAAGCTTGTTTCCGTCCGAACTCTCCTGTGAACAACACCCGCATCGCCGAAGAAGAGGCATCTGAAGTCCTCCGTACAGGTACTTTGCTTGCCCCGCAATCCCCGCTGGTTCATGTTCTTCAACAGGCAGAAATTGAGGCTCTGTTAACCCGGGTGGCCACATGTGTCGCATTGCACAACACTGGCGCCCGGGACTTCTATCAACTATGACGATGGTTAATCTTGTTGTCGCTCTGGGCCGAGCCGCGGCAAGGACGCCTCTCTCCCGCTATCAAGCCACCCGCAGCCAAGAGGTCGATGTTGGTGTTTTGCCCAGGGTGCCCCACGGTGCCAGTAATCTTTCAGCGCTGCACTTAATGCTGACCGGCCAGTCGGCGTAATTTCTAGCTTGGAGCGTGCTGTCTTGGCTGTGCCCTTCATGCAGCTGCTCCAGAAGAGGAGGTGACATTGTGTCCCAAGTGGGCAACAAGCTGCACCCACTACGCCTACCACGGCAGTGTCGGTATCTGCGACCTACCGACGCCTGGCGACGCCGCCCGAGCTGGTGCCATCAGCTCGCGGACCTCGTGATCCACCCATGTAATAGCTTCTCGTATTCATGGTGAGGGTGCGGGACTGCATCCTCGACGGATAGCTGATAGTCCGTCGCCCGATAAATTGCAGGGCGGCGTCGTCGGTCAAGATAACAAGTGGTTGAAACTTCTCACATGAAGAAGCATCCTGACTATTTGGCCGACAAGCTCACAGCCCCATCCCAAGTGAGTGGGCGCGTCGTCGCTCGGGTTGCTTCTTCTGGATGCTTGAATGGTGACCGAGCTATCCTCGGGGCTTTTGAGCTGCAAGCCTTACGTTGTGCCACATCGATCCAATACGTTTCTCGGAATCTTGCAGTCGGGCCTTTTCCGATAATGCACATATTTCGAAGTCAGACGTCGGACTGGGTACTCGTGCCGGCTCACAATCATCCTGATGGCTCCCGAAGTTCCTTCGGTGCTTACCTAGGTACGGTGACGTTCTTAGCCCAGCACGAGTATCTTCACCTGTGTAAATATGAACAGTAAGCAGGCTGTTTCTGTCCCTGGGTGACTAATAGCGGGATGTCGGCCAGGGTGCAAGTAATGTTCTGTACACTACGGAGTACTATGTAAGTATGCGAGCTGGCTCAGGGCAGGACCTCTCCTGGCCCGTGGTGCTGACTTTCATTTCTACATCCACTTTTGGAGCCAAGGAAAAAGAAAAAAAAAAAGACGGGGGGGGGGGGGATCCGGCGAGTATAGAAGCAATTACACTATCTGAGTGCCCGAACTATCTACTATCATATTTGGAGAGGCCTGTGCTAACGCTATTTCTGCACGTGTAGAGTGTGGGTGCGTGTGTACGAACTGCCTGATTGCAGAAGGCTTGTGCTTTGATCGTCGGTCGCCGATCTACCGGAGCATCAGATCCGCTGGTTCATCACAGACACAAACATAACTCACACATCATGAAGCAGGAATATGTAGACACGATCTCATCTGATCTTGAGTATTTGAAATTACACCATGCACAAAGTCGCCGAAGAGACAAGACTGACGAGTATGCACAGGTCCAGCTAATGTACAGTGTACTACACAAATCTGAAAGGACTGGGTTTACCCAATAGCTTCTCAGCGTACTTATACGACCCTGTCATTGTCGCCACCCTCATGGTGCGTGGAAATGGGGGGCGTGCCATCGTAATCCTTCTCATTCGTCCTTTCATCAACCGATCTGGGGATGTAGGCAGCACCTGCGCGCTCATCCAAAATCGAAGGGCGGCGATGCCAGTAGGCCTCGTCGCGCGTGTTGCGGTCGACGTAGCCAATGGGAACCCAGCTCTTACTGCTGATCGCCTTGACCGCTGTGTCCATGTACATGTCATTGACGCTCTCGAGCGTCAGAGACTTGGTCTCAAAGACGAAGAAGTAGACGACGGCTGCGGCGACGAAGTTGCAGCTGAAGAAGACGAAGCCAAATGCGTAGCCGATTCCATCGTTGGCGTAAGGCGTCAGGAAACCGATCAAGAAATTCCCCAGCCAGTTGAAGGAAGTCGCAAGCGAAGCCTGCTTAGCACGCGTACGAAGCGGGAAAGTCTCGCCAATGACGACCCAGATGAAGGGTCCCCAGGTGGAAGCGAAAGACGCGATGAACATGCACGCGCAAACAATCATGACGATTCCAGAAGAGCTGTACTCGTTCGGTGGGCGGACGATACCGATGATGGCAAATATGAGCAACCAAGTCGCTTGCCACAGACCACCGAAAACCAGAGGCATGCGACGACCGAAGCGTTCAATCATCCACAGACCAGGAACGGTCATAGCGACGTTGACGGCACCAAGGATCAGCTGCATCTGGATAGGATCCTCAATGCCAGCGGACTCGAAAATGGTCGCTCCATAGTAGAAGAAGTAGTTGACGCCAGTCCACTGCTGCAGGAACTGAAGCGCGCAGCCCAACAAGGTACGGTACACGAGGCGCGGAATGTTGGAGGGCTGACCAGTGAAGCACTCAGCCCAGGTACCCTGCCCAGCCTTGGCCTGCTCCGCGATCGACTCTTGCATCTCGTTGAAGTCGTCGTTGACAAACTCGTCGTTGGGGTCGTCCTTCTTGCCACGGAGGCGGGCAAGCGACATACGGGCTTCCTCCCAGCGACCCTTGCCAGCGAGCCAGCGAGGACTCTCAGGGGCAAACAGGACACCAATACCGAGAGGCAGAGAGAAGACGATTCCGAGACCAATGACAATTCTCCAAGAAGCGTCGCCATCCTGGCCGGGGTTGTCGCGAACACCATAGTTGATGATGTTCGAAATGAGGATACCAATGGTAATCATGAGCTGGTACGATGCGACGACTGCACCTCGAATCTCGCGAGGACAGCATTCGGACTGGAACATGGGCACGCCAATCGACAGGATACCAACACCCAGACCAGCGACGATACGACCGACCATCAGGTGGACCCAGGAGAACATTGCAGTGATCTGGATGATGTTTCCGACGACAAAGATAGCGACACCAACAGACAGGCTGCGCCGTCGACCAAACCAATCGGCGGTGTAAGCACCACCAAGTGCACCGACAAGCGTACCGATGGACATCATGGAGACGACCAGAGACTGAATCTCGGTGTCAAAGGCCCAGGTACCGTCAGGATTCTGGAACTGGCCGAAGCGGCGCCTGAAGTCTGTGAACAGTAACATACTGGAGATCTGACCAGTATCGTACCCTTCAAAGTTGTTAGCCCTTGACATCGAGTATGCATCCATTCCATGGCAACTTACCAAAAAGGAAACCACCTATCGATGTGACACATCCCAGCATGATGGCTTCAATGCCAACCTCTGCACCACGCAGCTTGATAGATGTTTTGCCGAGACCCATGATTGCGGACAGTGATGAATTTCTGGATGTTCTCATGCGAACCCGAATCCGACTTCGCTAAAAGTTCTCCTTTGCTTCCTCCACTGACTTTAAGTACGAATGCCTTCGTTGTGCAGACCATGTGGCAATGCCTAGCCTACGCCGAGACAGGACTATGGCGCGTAACGTCATCCGAGTCACTGCCGTCACCCAAGAGCAGTAGCAACCTTGGCTGATCTGCTGCTACAATCTTGGGGAATTCTGCAAGGCGCATAGCGTGTCTTGATTATGTGACAATGAAGATGCTCCGAGCGCAAAATGTCGTGGGAAAGACACACGTGATTCGACTAAGCCAAGCAAGTTGAAGCAAACGAACATCCGGCGTGCCCGAAGAGCCCCCGTCCCACCGCTTTGCACGCACGTCAGTTGCCAGCTGCGGCTTTCCACCAGCTTCAAAATTGCTTGATCCAGCATCTTGGCCCTTGGATTCGCGTCAGTTGCCAGCCACTGATGTCTTCGTCCCCGCAAAAGTAGTTAATTGCCAACGTGCCGCGACCGTAGTGCTGTTCCGTGATGGTCGCGTGCCTTCTTTGGGTGGAGTCGAGATCCGGACGTCCATGATGCTGCCGCGCTTGGACAACTCCTTGGTGAGGGGGAGGGCAAGAGAGTGAGAGGAGGTCATTGATCGTATCCGCCGTCTCAACAGTTCCAGGGCTCCAGTGAGGCTCACTCCGTCAATGCCAGCGGTCCACGCACCGCAAACCAAAGCAAAGCCGGCTACTCGTGGGGTTCTCACACAGGCACGCGGCACGCCTACTGTGAAAAGGTTCGAGAGGCCACTGGACGAGGCTCTTCACCACTGCATCAAGAGGAGGTCTTCTTCGACAACTTGGCAAGACAAAAGATGCACTGCGTACAAGTGAACCTTACCTCTAATTAATACAGTTCCTACGAAAAGACCACTTGTATCTGGAGATCAACAAATATGCCATATCGCCCAGTGCATCGCGACTAGTGATGATGGCCGGACTGGTACTTCTCGAAACTATCGATTAGCTTTCCGACCTTGACCTATATACACCTTGTCGTCAAAGGTTTCTGAGAAGTGTCGTAAAACGCTTGCTGCGTCTGCAAAGCGGTCAAAGCTTTCCTTCCAGTCCTGCACACTCGTCCTGCAAGCTGAACTGCTCCGGGAGACGGGAGCAACGTTTACGTCAGCAGCCTAGCCAGCAGATCCCTGTCATACAGGGACAGGGATTGCGGGCGATTAGTGCACACTCTTTCTGCACGTTGTGGTCACACAGTGCACATGCAAAAAAAAAAGTTCAACCTCATCCATCAAACTCATAGCGCTGTCCTCTCACTATCCTCAGCGTACTCATCCAAGTCGCCACGGCCAGCGATTCACCGAAAAGGGAAATTCGAGCATCTGGGACGTCTCTTCGTTCTTGAGCCTCTCTCACCGTCTTTCTCAACCGTCGATCCGGTCTCATCACAGAGCGGCGCAAGTCCCGAAAACTCACAGGCAGTAGGCGCGATGGGGCATTGTGCGGACTGCATGTTTTGAAAGACCACATTCATTCTCTCGCATCGTCGCTGGTGTCATCGAAGGAGACAGCTAAGAACGAGAAGCCGAGCTGGCACCTCCGAAGATGGTCCGGTCGCAAACGTTGCTAAGGCTGGTCCTCCGGCCGGGCTGTATGCGACAACAACACATCATCAGCCGCCGGATGATTTTTCCCCAGCCAAGGAGCATAGTCACCACGGTGCTGGGCATCGAGACGTCTGCGGATGACACATGCGTCGCAAAAATTACCTTCGACGAATCGCCGACAGGCTTGCGCAGTGCGACATTAAATTGCGAACATCGGATCACTTGCCCGAATCGAGTTCACAAAGGAATACATCCCGTCGAGGCGGTGGCGCATCACACGAAGCACGTGTCTCAACTAGTGAAAAACACGCTCGGCAACGCTACGCCAGATTTGATATGCGTTACCAGAGGCCCTGGCATGGGAGGCTGTTTGAGTGTTGGCGTGACAACAGCGAAGGCGCTGTAAGTTTCCACATCACTCTTCTGCCAGATCCAGTGCTAGGTTATCATTTCGCAAAGCGTGTCCACAGGATATCATCCGTGCTTTGAATCGATCACTAATTCCATACTTGTGTTAGTTCTGATGTATGGGGCGTACCAATTGTTGGTGTTCACGTAAGTAAATTCAACGACGAGCTCGGAATCCTGGGATCGACTGTGAGGCGTCGGAGCACAGGCATCGTGCAAGCATATCAATATGGCTTCTGATGGCACCGTAGCAGGCCGTCGCACAATGCTCGTACCTCGCAGCTCCAGAAACAGCTGTGTTCTTCTAAATGCATCGCTGTCGTGGCAGGCATATTGGCGGCGGTCGGTGCTATGTGACCACTCGCTGGTCTCATTCAGCATTGCAATGATACCATACTGACTCTCGCTAGCATATGCAAGCACATGCTCTTACCCCTTACATGGAGGATGTGATAGCAGCAAAGCACGGAGCCGAGCGAGCTGGGGGATGTCTCGAACAAGAGCCAATACTTACTCTGCTCGTCAGTGGCAAACACGTACGTAATATTCTCGAAACCATGAAGCGCGGCGCGATGGTATTATCCTAAAAGCGGCGAGAGGCACCTTCTAGGCCATATCTCGTCCTTGCTTTCACTCGTGTTCACGTCGCAGCGGGCTGACTCTTGCTACAAAAGACCATGCTACTCCACACCAAGTCTCATGCCAACCACCGGATTTTGGCGACGACCAAAACCACTGCTTTGGGGGACGTTTTGGACAAGTTTGCTCGGGAGCTCGTTCCGCCGGAGTTCATACCTCGTGCGGACACTGCAGTCTGCTATCCCTCTGAAATGGAGTTTTTCATTCAGAATTCCAGGACTTCTCCCGACTACCAGCGCACTCTTCATAACCACCCGTACAAACCACCTAAATCGCGCCGGGAGGAGCTCGAGATTTACCAGTCGGACTACACATGGCAGTTGAAGCCGCCTCTTGGGGAAACCCGGGCCTTGGAGTTTGAGTTGGAAAGTCTGCGCAATGCCGCCTTGACCATCCTCCGGGAGCGACCAGATATGCCGGAAAATGAGCGAAAGGCACTGGCCAAGCACACGATGCGCATTGCCTTTGAGCACGTCATCGGCAGGGTACTTCTAGCTTTAGAATCCGACGAAGAACTCATCCGCAACCCACCGAAGACTCTTGTGCTATCCGGGGGCGTCGCGAGCAACGTCTACCTGACGCAAATCGCAATCGCGATGATGCAGACGCGTGGGCATAATCTCAGGGTCGTCCGCCCGAAGCTCAAGTGGTGTAAAGACAATGCGGCCATGATCGCATACACTGGCTATATGATGTACAGAGACGGCTGGGAGACGGACAAAGCCTTCACGCCCCAGGTGAAGTGGTCTATCGAGGAGATCATGACAGGCGTCGATGGTTGGACCAGGCGTCCTGGATTCCCACCTCTCTCACCTGAGGATGCACAAATTGCGGGTTTCAAGCCGACCTTCCACACTGAGGCAACCCAGGCCGACATCTCTCCTGCTTCTGAAGGAACTCCAAATGACGAACCTGAAGAGATGCAGGAGGACCTTCCAGAGGAGGCTGTGGAAGACATCCCCAAGGAGACGCTAGAAGGCTTTCCGGAGGAAATTCAGGAAGACATTCAAAGGGATGCTCTTGGAAATGTGTCTCACGTCGGGGCTCCAGCTCCTCCAGCATCCCCTTCAATTACCCAATATGCGCCCCTGCACAAGGAGGAACTCGATCGCACACTTGAGAATGTTCTGAGTGTCGCGGAGGCCTACCTGCAGAATGTTGAGAATGACCCGGCTCGGCAGCAGTCTCCTCACGAGTTTGTGGGTAGCGACGATCCTCTGTTTTACCTGAGGCGGAGAGCTGCAAGAGTTTTTGCTCTCGCCGAAGAAACCCAGCGCCCTGCACACACACTGCTTCAGTCATCCGATCGCCGCCGCAGCAGCAGCAACAACCTCGGCGACATGAACAAAAGCAACGGCAATGGCAAGGCCTCAGTAACGATTGAGAGGCAACGCGCGATGAGCGAGGCAGTAGAGGCGAAGATATCTGCCAGCATAGCTGCTAAGGCGGTCGGAAGATCCGACAAGAAGGTGGCTACTCCGGATCGCTCGCCCTCCGCCCCCAACCCCAATGAAAAGACTGATGGTACAGCGCCAACGATATTTTCGGCTTGGAGAAAGAGTTCCCCCAACCAGCCCGCGGAAGCGGCCACGGCTATCCCAGCCAAAGCAGCAGGCCGCAACCAAGCAGCAGCAGCGAGCACACCTCCGCCGGCGCGCAAATCCTACGAACCCGTGCATTCCAAAATCACGCAAACGGCGCTGGGAGAAGTGAAAGCGGCACCACAACCGGCACCACAAACGGCGCTAGGAGAAGTGAAAGTGGTACCGAAAAACACGGAGGACAAACCGAAAGTGGTACCGGCACCGGCACCGGCACCGACGCCGACGACGAGGAGGACGACGACGACGACAGGCACAACAGCGAGCGTCCGTCGCAGCCAAGCCGCACCCATCACCACTTCCACTGTCTTTGTCCCGAACGCACGTGCTCGGCGCGAGTTGTTGCTCAAGGTCAGAACCAAAGCGAATAGGAGACTCCAGACAAAGCAGCTCGCCAGGGATGCGGACCCGACGCACCCAGCGCACAAGGTGTGGCCGGTGATCCCGGAGCTCCGCGACCGCGAGGCGGTCAGAGTCCGGTTCGTGGGGCATGCGGACGCGCCGGCGCCGAAGGAGACGTCGGTGGTGGGGAGAATTACGAGTGTTTTGGGGGCTTGGTTCGGATGGAAGTGATGAGAGATGGAATGGCAATGTACTGTACTGTCGTATAGTTCCTTCAGCCGAGGGACATTTGGGAGGACCTGTACTATATATACCAGATAGATAGATCTGTTGCTGGAGTAGCAGTAGCATCGGTGCAAAAAGGGGTTTCTGTATATTGCATCGCATGGAGCAGAAGTTTTGAAAATCACATTTCTTCAAAATTGAGCGCAGCCATCACCACATGGCACTTGTGAAGCAACGCGCGATACGTTGGAAAATCTCGTCATGTTGTATTGTACGTACAGGGT
This sequence comes from Ophiognomonia clavigignenti-juglandacearum, assembly GCA_003671545.1. Taxonomy (NCBI): domain Eukaryota; kingdom Fungi; phylum Ascomycota; class Sordariomycetes; order Diaporthales; family Gnomoniaceae; genus Ophiognomonia; species Ophiognomonia clavigignenti-juglandacearum. Next base: position 62,193 of record PYFS01000149.1, on the reverse strand, counting down.
AGCTCCACGCCTAGTCGCTCTCAGCAACTGAAAACCGTGAGATTCCATTCCAGACCAGAGACCAAGCAAACTCCAAGTCCAGCCGCCCCCCTCTCTCTATCGTTCACAATGCACTCTATGCCGAAAGCATGCACCACCACCCAGTCTACCAATAGCCTCTTTAATCCAGGTTGCTTGTGACGTTTGTGAACTCGCCCTTGTCAAGCTTCGTCTTCCAGAAGATGGGGTTCGTGTCGTTGAACCCGTGCCTAACCCAGCCCTCCTCCTTGACATGGTACAGGTTGATGAAACCACCACTGTACGCGTCACGGTGCGTAGCGGCCAGAATACTCCGGCTGCCCAGCTCCAGCGCCTCCTCATCCGTCAGATCATACTTGTACTCCGCATCCAGCACACCATACGCAAACGTCTGACCGGAGCCCACACAAAACAGGTTGCCGGCGAGACGCGTGCCGTCCGAGTCAATGTAGTAGAGCGCAGGGCCCTCCTCCTTGGTGACGCCGGCGCACATGGTGCCCATGGACAGGCCCATGCCCTTGTACTGGTAGACGAGGTTGGCGAGGATCTTAGACGCGGCGGCGACGCTGATGCGGCGCTTATGGCGCAGCTCGTGCAGGCGGCACTGCATGCCCAGCCACGCCAGCCAGTACTGGCAGTCGGCGGCGCCGCCGGCCATGGTGCCCAGCAGCTGGCTGTTGATCTCGATGACCTTCTTGACGGTTTGCGAGGCGATCCAGTTGCCGGCGGTGGCGCGCGAGTCGGTTGCCACGATGATGCCACCCTGGAAGCGGAAGGCGAGGGTTGTGGTGCCGTGGGCGATCTTGATGGGGCATTGTGGGTTCGAGCGGTCGTCAGATACGGCGCGGAGCCAGGAGGAGGGCTGGAAGGAAGGGGAGAGTCAGCGCAATGATTGGCACGTGTGATAGTTTGCAGCCTTGTGGAGATGTCGAGGTGGACAAGAGTTTATAGCGGAATTGCAGAGCGTACCTGAGCTACTGGGGGCATGGCAAACTTCAGAGAAGGGGCGGCAACGGCCTCGCTGAACTCCATCTCATCTTGATCGTTGAGAGGCTCGCTCTGGCCGTAGGTAGGCCGGCTGTATCTCGCGACGAGGGTATCCATTGTGACGTCGTGTGTGGTGTGTTCTTCGGAGGAAGGTAAGTTTTCGAATCGAAGGCAGAGGTATCGGGAGACAGGAGATGGCCGCGAGATGACTTGGATAACGCGTGAGGAATCGGTTGGTAGGGAGGTGCTGATGAGAAGTCGTTGGTGGTTTGGCTGTAATTCAGCCAAGTCAGGTCGTCGTCGGGAGCTCAAGGCAGCTCCAAAGCCGCGTCTATCGTTCCTGCCAGCCGGGGCCGCTGGTTGCTACCTGGTCTGTGCCAAAGCAGGGATAGCCCTGTAAGACTGATCGCCGCAAGGATCTCTTTCGACGTCGCGCCGCGCAGACAGCTGGCTTTCCTGGTTAGCGACAACATCTACGCACACCTACAACTAAAGAGACAACTCATTTCACAAAACCAGTACACACGATCCACGAAATTCGAGCAGGCACGCGTAAATCAACGGCTGTAAAGGCCACGCACAGCAAGACACGATGTTTGTCTTCGGCACATTGGTCTATAGTACGCCTGCCCACTTCACTTGCCCATGATCCGGCCGCCTCGAGCTTGGAACTGATTACATCTCCTTCTAGTGATAGTCCTCGTCCTCAACTCCATCGCCATTCTCTCGAACGACCGATTCCTCGCGCGCAGTACGAAACCTCCCACTCCACACTTCATGCGACCCGTCGCAGGCTAACAATTCCGGAATTACAGTCGGCTGGACAACGAGATCTTATGACCCAGCATTCGGCCAGGGCCCAGATCAGAGCGTCAAGGGGAAGATAATCACATTGATAACGAGCGTACAGACAATTATGAGAGGTGCGGCCCTGAAACCTATTCCCTTCCGCCGTCGCCTTGTCCTCCGACAGGGTCCCGGAGCAGCGGCATGGCTTGTGTTCTGGACTGTAGCTGACTAAAACACCACACACAGTACCTTTGATCGTGGTCAACACGTTGATAATAGTATACGAACTACTTCTTGGGTAGTTACTGCTGCTGAGACGGACTCGACATCGAGGAAGGAGGTTAGGCAGGCCTCGAATCGGAAGACCGAAGATGCTTCGCGCGCAGTAGGCGAAGACCAACAAGACGGCGGTGCTTAAGTCCCGTAGGAATGTCTAAATAATGTATGACCCTTCCCTCAACAATAGTATAGACAACGGCCGTAGCAAGACTCTGTCAAATGATTTTAGAAGCACCCGGCTTTCCGGTACCTTACTTCATCACAGTTTCTGGACACTGTCTCCAGGGAGATACTCGCCCTCTTCCTGCATGAAGCTGCGGCCGGTCAGGAGACGACAGGCCTGTGTCACCATCCACGACCGCATGGAAAGAGTCAGAGGAGTGTCAGCACTAGCACATATTTACGTCCCGCGTCCCCGCCTAGTACCGAGCCTTCTGTCGTCTATTCATTATCGTGTACCTCAGTATCGTCGCTTGCCTTGGAAGCAGTAATTTCCGAGGACTGACCGCCGCCGGCCACAGTAACCATCGTCTTTCAATCACGCGTGGACAGCAAGCTACAAGCCACGCAGCCATGGATGCACTTGGTGCCGCTTCAAGTATCGCGGCTCTGGTCGAACTCACCTTCAAGGTGGTGGAATACGTCCAGGACGTCTGCCGAGCCGAGGAAGAAGTGCAGGAATACTCCCGCGAGGTTTCCAACCTCGTTATGCTTCTGACAGGTCTCCGAGCCCGCGTTGCGCAGATCCCAGCGCAAGCTGTGGGCCCATGGTTTGCACAAGTTCGCAAGCTGTTTGTTATCCAGCATGGTTCTATGGATCAGTACAAACATGCATTGGAGGTCTTGGCGGAGAAGGTGCAGCCAGAAGTCGGTTGCCGTCAAAAACTCATTCAGCGTCTCACTTGGCGGATCATCAAGGACGATGTGAAGGATGTGTTGGCCAAGCTGGAGCGGTTGAAAAGTCTGGTTGGTGTAGCATTGCAAATGGACCATTTGTATGTCTTAATCTTCCCTACACGATGGAGCCTAGGGCACCTGTGTAGTCGACGCCTGCTGACCAACGAGTGTCAATAGCAAACTATCTGAAGCCATTCACGATACTACGCTGCAGCTCAAGGACGATACGACGGCTATTCGAGCATGGGGGGAAGCACTGAGTAGGGATGTTGCTGCGCTGACTATCAATACTAAAACCCAGTCCGCTGCGAGGATCGCTACCGAAGAAGCGAAGCAAAGGGTCGACATCATGGATTGGCTGTCGCAAAAGGACTTTTCCCGCGTACCTGGTGATAACATCCTCCGGTGTACGGATGGCACAGCAAGGTGGTTTCTTAGTGATCCCAGGTACAAAGCTTGGGAGGGTACTGGCACATTGAATGAGCTGTTCTGCCCGGGAATGCCCAGGGCAGGAAAGACGGTGATGTCTGCCCTGGTCACGCGTCACTTGCATCAAGCTTTCGGTAGCCCTACTGGCGGTCGCTCTGACGTGGCTGTAGCCATGTTGTACTGCAGATACGATGATCGTCCCGGTCAGTCGACAGATCAACTGCCGGGAAGTGTGACTAGACAACTCGTCAGTCAGAGCTCCAGAGCTCCAGAACTTATCGTCAAAGCATTCAACGAGAAGGTGAAAAATACAAGGGAGCTCTTCCAGTCTGCGGTGGGCCACTTCAAACAAGTCTACATCATCGTGGACGCATTGGACGAAGGCAAGGGAGGAAGTATCAGAGACTTGATATCCGCTATACGGTCACTGGCGGATGATGGCCTCGGCGTCAAACTGCTGGCAACATCACGGTTCATTCCGGAGATTCCAGCCCACTTCGAAAATTTGAGCCCTACCTTTCGACAGTGACGAGGAATCGACACGGACTTTTTCTCTTGTACAGCGAGTGTTGCAAAGCCCTACACTCTTGGAGTCTTTCCTCAGAGCGCAGGGGTACTGGGAAATTTCACACATCTAAATACCCGTGGTCATGAGGGACTCCATGCATGTGAAGAACTCCACCATGGCCGAGCACATGGTGTGAACATTTGACCACAGGACTGCAATCCAGTATGCTGCTGCTAAGGGACTTTCGCAACATGTGGCAGCTTTACTGGAGCTAGGCCATGACCCGGACGAATCACCCATGTACGAGCACCATCGCACATACACGGCAGCTTTAATCGAGGCCGCTCGAGAGCTTCATGAGCCTGTCGTAAGACTCCTGCTTAAACATGGAGCGAGTGTGCGCTTGGTAGCCGGTCTGCGCTAAGCGCTTGTTGGTACGCAGGAGACACTGAATGCACTAAAAGCAGCAATTGATTGCCCGGGCAAGAAAAGATTGCTCGAACGCGATCCGGTCTTGGTCCAAGCACGCAAGGACATAGTGGCTCTTCTCCTAGATGCCGGTTGCAACATCTCATACGGCTTCCCGTTTCGGTCCCCTTACTCCCGTGAAATCTCCTAATGAGGGCTGTACTTGACGGCGAAGACTGGCTTGTTACCACTTTCGTGACCGCTCTGCGCTCGGATGGGCCGGGTAGCGTGGGACTACAGACTACTTGTCTGGACTCAGCTGCCAGAGGCCACGAAAAGACGTTTGAGCTGCTCGTCGGCATTGGCGCAGACATCAATGCCAGTGTCTCCCACGAGACCTGTTTATGTCTCGCGGCTAAGAACGGCCACGAAACCATGGTTGAACGGCTTCTCGAACTAGGTGCCAAGCCAGATTAAGCAGATGATCGCAATATGTCACCCGCAATGTATGCCGCATGGGCTGGAAACTGGACAATCCTGAACATGCTGCTGAACACTGGGGAAGTCGACATGTGTCGAACTGCGACGAGTAATTTTCTGGGCCGTCTTGTAGATGTGCGCGACAAGGATATTTGGATCTCACATACGATGGGTCCTCGTATCCCCCTGGAGCAACAAAGATGCCTGAGCCCCTCCGTCGACGATTGCTCGAGATGCGCAAGACATCGAATTGCGACGGCACTTATACCAACGTATAGGACCAAACACACATGACCCCTCCGCGGCACCGACATCAGTAGACAATCTTGTCAGGGTTGGATCTGCCCGGCGCGCGAGCAGGGACGATTCACGGCGAAGTCGACAGGCTGCTCGAAGGGGGACCGCTGCCATGTCGGTGGCGGAGTCGGTGTAGGGATCTGGGACAACAGAGGGACTTCGTTGGGGGGTGCGGTGAGGATTTCCGCCGTACTGCGGCGCGCATGGTGACCTGTTGGCGGCCCAGAAGTTTGACGAATGTCGGGGCGGCAGGGCACCCGGAAGGAATCATGTTAGACCGACGTTTAGGCAGAGGGGCAGAGTTGATGTAATGGATGGATGTGTCAATTTACTCCTGTCTGTGCTGTTCCGTATATTCCCATGTCGTGCTATCTGTGGGCAATCGAGTTCATCTTTCAAGTCACATGGAGACCTACCTGGACTACGCAGAGACTCTAAGCGGTGTCAGCGCGCTTGTCATAACACGGCTAACACCTTGAGGTTGGTCTCACGCAAGGCCAAAGGTTAAGAACAGAGCAAAAGTTCAGCACAAGCTCTTCAGCACTCAATTGTCAAGTGGATCAACTACCTGCCACTCGCTGTCACCACCTACGGCTGCACTGTTCTCTCCCACCAGCTCACCCTCTCTCCTCCCGCCTTTGGTATGTATGAACCCAAGCCATGTCCGAGACATTGTAGGCTGCCCAGATATATATAGTCGAATAGTGTAGGTACAAATACATATGTAGTCCCCCGATCACAGCCACACCCCTCTGGCTTGAGCATCCAAGAGCCAGCAATCTGTCTGTGCGGCAGCCCGAAGCTGTAGACCTTCTTGGCTGACAGGAGCATATGATGCAAATGAAAGCCCGTGAATGCCCGATCTGTCCAAATACTTCGCTCTCCGAGACACAAAACATGGCAGTAAGGCCCAGTTTAGAGCCCCAATGCTTGAGCCCGGTATGTGCCATGGGTTTTTTTTTTCCTTTTCCCTTGTCCCTGCAGCAAGACTGGTTTTCCTCCATGGTATCCAAAAGCAAGAATTATCACAAGATTCAACAAGCCAACCAAGCAAGTCAGACCCCCTAAACAATGCCATCCAGCCCAGCCCGAGACCCGTTTAATTCAATTCAAACCGGTCTAGGGAAAAACAAAGCTCTTTTTCCGCCCAACACTGAAGCTGAAACGCTCTTTCAGCCCTTGCTTGGAGTCATGCTTATCGGGCGGCGTATCTGCAGTAGACGACCGCGCGCCCTCGCTGCCATTGAACTCAGCCGTGCCGGAGGTGGTCAGCGCCGACTCGGAGGGCGTGCTCTCGGCTTTGTGGTAGACGTCTCGTCCGTTCTCCTCCACCGCCTTGCCCTTTTCCTTTTCCTTGTCCTTGTTCTTGTCCTTGGAAAACAGGCCGCTCATGTTCAACGATTTGCGGCTGAACGACTTGCTGCCGCGATGTGCGCGGTTGATGAGCGGGCTTGCGCTGCCCGGCGTTGACGGGCTGGAGGATGTGGCGTCCGGCATGATGCCGATGCTCTTCTTCCGCATGATGTCGCCAGGACTCGCAGCAGCCATGGCCCTGCTCTCTGCGAGTGCCTTTTCGAGATCGTCTTGATTCTTTCTGCGGGTTTCCTGTAGCTGTTTGAGGTTCTCCTTGCGACGCCTCTCGTCCTCTTTGAGCTGCTCCTTCTCGGCGATCTTACGGGCCTTCTCGGCGGCTTTTTGCTCCTTCTTGTCCAGCTTCTTGGCATCCTTCGCCAGCTTCGGCGATAGCGGTGGCGCATCATGTTTCAGGGCGCTGCCGGGTGTGAACGGTTTGTCTGAGGGAGGCGCTGGGTTCAGTGGGTATGTTTTGATGGGCTCGGGTATCTCCTGAGGGATTTTGGGCACAGGCGGGGCCGGAGTGTCGAGTATGCCAGGTGCCGTCTCCGCGTGACCCAACTTTGCGAAATGGTCCTGGTCCTCCTTGTCCTCTATTGGCGAAATTGGGGTGGTGAATTGCCTCGTCAATGGCGAGATGCTGTCTCCGTTTTCTTGCAGACGGTCCAACGCGAGGTCTGCCTTTTCGCGTTCTATCCGAACCTCTTCAAGACCCTCTGCTTCCTGCTCTGCCATCATCTTCTCATGTGTCGTTTCTTGATAGAACAAGACATAGGCGCAAGCCATGCCGGGCTTGTCTCCAAAGAAATTGCGCACAAAATGCTTGTCGACTGGTTCGACCATTTCGTCGTCGAAGAGAAGCCAGCCCCTGTCTGGCGTCTTGATAACTGTTACGTAGTGTCCGTGGTACGCATGGCCTCCAATGTGCACCACGACCGCGTACAATTCATAAAGGCGATCCTGGTCGTCCGCATCGTCTGTCGTGTTGAACATGCGAAGGTGGTAGGGGTACACAACCCGGTGGAAGAGCTTCTGTAACCTGGTGAAATCTTCCGTATACTTGAACCTCTTCAGATGCAGGGCCATGACCTTGGGCAATTTCTTGATCTTCATGCGCTTCTCGGCTTCTTGCAATCCACCGCACTGGTCGCAGTGGAATTTGTTCCTTTCGCAAAGCATCTCCTCGTCCGAGAACTTCCTGAGACACGATGTAACCGATGAATGCTCCTCCAAATCAATAGAAAGGTCCAAGAAGGTCTCGTCTCGTTGCGATGCTGTTTCACATGCAAGACACTTCGTTTCCGACGTCAGAACACCCTCGAATATGTCGTGTACCCACCCTGTGCCTGGTGACGTCGCCCCTGTGGCGTGTTGGGCCTTCATCAATGCTGCTGATGCACCAGCTGCGTTTTCCAGCGAATGCGACAACCCATTTCCGTTCGCTTTAGGGGGCTCCAACTCCTGCATCCGCCGTGCACTGGTCTCAACATTCGCTATCACATCGTTCAGTACCAATCCGTAAAATTCGTGCGCATCTTGGTGATTCTGGTTCCGGAACATCTCATTGTCGCGCTTGAAGATTTCGAGAAAACGTTGTGGGCTCAAAACACCCGTTCGGGTTTTGCTCTCGATCAGGGCCGTGAAAATGTCCTTGAGTCCTGTGAATGTGCACTCATCCATGCCATATAATCCGCTGTTCTCCACCCCGAGCTCTAACACGGGTCCTTTGATCATGGCCTGCTTTTTCTTGTATTCTGGAGAATCGGGCTTGTCTTCAGGCCTTTGCTGTCCCGGAGGTAATTGCCCTGAGTTGATTTGCTGCCTCTGCTTCATGGCCTGGCTCGCCGTCAAGGGTTTCTTGTTGGGATCTTTGGCAGGGTCGACGATCGGCGGCCTGACGGTAACGCGAACCTTTCTTCTGTCTTCGTTCGGTGTGTCTGTCGGCGACAATGGTGGGTAGTTGACGACATTATTCCGAAATGCTTCGCAGTAGAAGAGTGCTTGTACCACCGAATTACAGTAACTGTCCCACAATTAGCGCACAAAGCTCGTGGTCGACGACTCGGGGCAAACGATCGTACCAGGTGTTGCCGAACTGTGCAAAGACCCGAGTTAGCAAGTTTGTTTCGCGAGCGAGGCTTGTTAGGTTTGCGACATACATTCTCGAGTCCAAAGAACTTGTCGCTTCCGTCTGCCCGCAACGGTCCAGCATTCTGCAGCATCTTCTCCAATGGCGTCTTCTCCACTGGCGCCTCGTCCTTTTTTGTCTTCAGTGTAGGGTCTTTCGCCGTCGAAGCGCCCTGGAATGTGTGATTAGTAGGCACTCTCCATATATCCCGCGCAAGCGACTCTGGGGGCGGCCGTGACAGCCAACCATGTCGCCTGGACGGCGTTCGCACGGCACTGTCATCGCATTTGACTCACAGCACTGGCGCTCCGCAGCTTCTTCATGAACCCAGACATGGTGATGTCGCGAGAGCAGTCGAAGGATTCGGGGTTGGTGAAGAGCGGCGGGAGGGGGGCGGGAGAGGGATGTCGAGCCGGTCAACCGGTCGAGCCCGAGAGAGCTAGGAAGAGGAACAGGCTCGAGGATTCAACATTCGGAATTGCGCGCGGCTTTTGGGCGGCAGCCCTCGAGGGAAAAGTTGTGTAGTTTTTAGTAGGTAGCAAGCGAGAAGCGATTCGCGCAGGATGAAGGAGAAGGGCAGTTGGACAGAAGCGAATGGCGCCGATACGTATGTGGTCGAGCTCGTTTAGCAGCAAGAGAGGGACTCGGGTATGGGAATTGTTGGTAGTATCCTTGTAGAATTATCCCGCTCGGCCGGAGTTATGAACCCAAGACGGAGAAGCCAGTGCGAATAGGCAGTTCTGTGGGTGTTGGTTCGGTGGTGGGCAGAGACAGAGAGGAGAGACAGCTCGCTGCAAGAAAATGGAGCTTCTCAAGGTTGGGAAGTGGGGTGGGCAGGAGCGCAGCGGAAAGATGAGGAGGCAAGCGTGTCTGGCCGGAGATCAGTTTAGTTTAGCAAAGCGTCGGTTTGAGGGTAGGAGTGCAGATTTGGTGTGCATTGGCGACGGCCAGGCGAGGGAATATACGGGATGCTTTGCGCAAAGGCGACAACGTTGTCTGGGTATATCCGTACAGTTACAGTGATTGTGGAGGATTCAATAATTCCCTCCTCCTCAATTGCACGCCTCGAGTCCGGGGCACGAGCAGTTGGCAGCCTGCCTAATTGATTGTGGGGACTGGCCTCGCATGCCCAGGCACAGTAACCGCATCTGACTTAGTGAGAATATACAGTATGGAATGTACTGTGTGGCTTGCAAGTACTTCCTCTGAGCTGAATGACGGTGATGCATTTATGATGTCCATAGAAAGGTCTGTTCAAGTCTCACGCTCTACAGTACTGCATCGCTTAGCGTCAACGTCGGGCACGACAACATCCCATTCGCCAGGCGGACAGGCGGAGCGATGGCATATCAAAAGAATGATACGCACTTTATACACCCGGCGGCTCTTTCTGTCAAACTCTAATCACCCCGGACTGCAAGCCGATGTCGATCAAGTCCCAGGCAAGCCTGATCGAGCGATTGGCATTCCCCTGGCAGTCAGACAAGCTCTACGGGCTCGGCTCGATCTATTCGAGGGTCCAGGTGCTGTGCCATGTGCCTACAGGAATATGTTGTCTGTACTCGAGTGCTTACTTTAGAGCCGCTATGGTCCAAACAAGGAAGGAGGAGAGGCGCCGTTGTAGCATTGCGACGCTGAAGATGCAGTGATCCGTCTGACGCGCTTCTACTGTAATGTATATACAGAGTCTACAGGCCCTTTCTAAACACCTAGGCTTACATCTGTATATCCGGCCTATCACGGTGAGAAGATCAAGCCTTATGCTCTCCCGCTGCAGCACTCGAACTTTGGCTACTGTACTTGCCACAGTGTGCTCTCTCTTAGCTCAAACCCTCTCTCTTTTGAGAAATAAATGTAGGACAATGACATGTAGAAGAGGCAACGAAACAACGGTTACATTCGATGAGTAGTAGGGTTACATGACCCATCGCTGGTTCCTCTTCCTAGGCTGGTGGCCACGAAGCTGGGCCCAATCAAAATCAACACTGTGCACAGTACTCCGTACTACCAGCCCGGATGTCGCTTGTTCACGAGACCCCCGGCCACCACATGGCGCCAAGGTCTGTCTGTCTTGCCATTTCATCAACAGATCAGACCCATCCTATCTTATATTGGCTGCTCGAAATGAATACTGCGCAACATTGATGATAGCTTATAACCTAATCTGCGTCATGCTATACTGTGTGCCTGCTCTTCAGAGTACAAATTGCAGTACCAGCAATAGAAGCCGCCAGACGGCAGGACGAAGAGACGGTGTGGCCCAACCGCATCGCACCCTAGGGCTGATATGCAGTGAATCGTTTCGCGCTTTTGTATTGTCAATTCAAGTCCAAAATGACGCTGTCAACTACCAATCTGTCGGGTCGCCTGATCACTGATCGCTGATCGCCTGGTATTTTTGGTACCATCTCCCAGACACGCATGGACACGCATCTCGAATCGCGACGAGAAGTCAAGCGTCCTGTCGTCCCACCCATTCATCTCACCCCATCCCATCTCATCTCGTCTCCCCAGCTCCTCATTCCAAGATCACTGGCTCTCTAGTGGACCACGCAGTCGCGGCAAGTCTCTCATCGCGGATCAAAAGTGCTGACCGATGACGACCCTCCGCGTTCAAGCACCTCCTCTGTACAGAATTGATCTTCAATAGTGTATTCAAATTAAGGCACCTCTTCCTTGCAAGCTGTGGGGTAAACGGACCCCTGGAAACTGGACCCGAGCCGACAGATCCCTTCCACATCCAATGTCCTGGGCCTCGTCACAATCCTGTCTCGAACCATTCCGCGCTGCTCATAAACGCTCCAATTCATGCCTCTGCTGCTAGCCGCAGGTAACCACTTGCCACCGCCGCTGCGAAGGCACAATGCAAAGCAGATGTCCATAAGCGGGACAGCCCTGAGCCCCCACCCCCTCTCGTCTCCGCAAAGCCGAGCAGCAGGTGTGATCCGCGCGGGGTCCAACAGCAGCAGGCCAGTCTCGAGGTCAAACGCCACAATGCAGGATGGAATCCTTTCAGCAGCACTGTGCCGTCCTTCGCGAAGCTTGTTGATGTAGCCGGGGGCCGCTAGCAAGGCAGCCAGGCCACGAGTCGCTTGCCGCAACCACACCTGAGCATATTACAGTATTACTAAGTTATATTGCATACAGTACTTGCCACGCGAGCATCGAACTGTGAGGAGGCGACCGAAGAAGCACCGGTCTGATACTATGTAATATGATCCTCATTGGGGATCTGCCACAGGACAAGCCTACAAGCGTCCGTCGTAGCACCCGAAACTTACTTGCACACGTGCATGTACGACCTCCAGGCCGCGGCCATCCTTCCAGGTGTACCGTAGGGCTGTCTGGGTGCTTGTTCCCGCTACTGCTGTTCTTCCAGAATGGTTCTTCTCCCGACGCAGGTTTCACACAAAAGGGACCATGCCTTTGTCACTTCTTCGTACGCCCGTCTGGTCTGCCTAGCCCAAGTTATGCTTCCCCAAGAATCTGATCTTGGCGGCAGTTGCAGCGCAAAAATTGAGGATGGGTTTTATCTTGACCTGCCTTGGCGCTTGTCACTGATTGAACTTTAGGTTGGCCGTGTCACCAAGGTGGTGGTATGACACCCGGGCCGCTGCCAAACCTAAGTACCTACTTAGTAGTCTCCCTCAAACTTCAAAAGTGGCGATTACACGCGAAGGAAAGGACAAATCTGACAGTGGTGATGTCCTGACTCCCAGAAATTTCCTTATCGTTCTTATTGTGAGGAGATCAACGCAGGAATAGCGAGGAAAGGAAAAGTCCCTACTTGGTGAGTTGGGAGACGCTAAGCCTTGTTGGGCGTGGCCGCTCTGAAGGACTTGCAGCCGAAATGCTGGTACGCAGAGAATGCAGCTCGTGATCATGAGGAAGAAGTAAAGGTAACGCAGCACTCTTGTGCTGAGTTCAGCTTCGAGACTAGACGCTCCATGTCATGGTCAAGGTGTCGCTGTCACGGGGAACGTCTTCCTTCCACCGCTAGCCTCCTCCGTCCTGTCTGAGCCCTTTTCTCTTCTCGCTTCTGATCCCATGCCTCCTTTCATCCTGCCTTGTGAGCTGACGGCAGCAGGTCTTGTTGTTCCTTCAGTCGGCCTTCTGATTCTCATTCCTACAATAGTCCGCTGCCTCGCCCCATCGTCCCCTGTTGTTGTTCCACCAAGTTCCCACAGCCCAGAAAGTATCATTGCTGCGCCATGTCTGCAGCAGAGGACTCCCCCTTCGCCAGCTCTCAATCCCCAATGATGACCCCAATCTTGCCCTGCGCAGCCTCATTTCGTTCGCGGAGGTCCATCTCACAATACCTGCCACCGCAGAATGGTATGGCCTGGAAGATGATCTTGGGCGCCTCCATTTGCTGGTATGAATCCTCCACGAGCTCTTTGTCAACATGATGTTCGTATACTCGCATCTCGTCGGGGCTAGTTCCGTGAACAGCGCGCATGACAAGAACTTCTTCGCCGCCTTGCCTCTAGAGGACCCTCCGTATGTAAGACCTCTAAAGCAAACGCTTCGGTCCTGCCTGAAGGCTTATTTGTGGTACTTTTTGGTGAGGGCGCTTGTGATCTCTTCGAATAGAGCGTCTGCTGTTAAAAGCTCGTCCCCCTGGGACTCAGAAGGACGGCCGGCACATCGTGGCAGAAGGAGAGGTGTTCGCCAATTTCGAGACGTATGAACAAGGGAATTGCCACAGTGGCCATCTTGATGAGGGCCCGAGCGAACAGTCGGGTGTTGGTCTTCGTTGCGCGAATCGACTGGCAAACAGTTGAGGGAGGAAGGAAGCGATGGCCGTTTCAGACGCTGAAGGTACTTTACTTCGTGATTCCGTTTGAAGGAAGTTTCTCAAACCTCCCCAGAACTTGGACCACAGAGTCAGCACTCGCAAGCCTGATCCCCTACTATCTTCCGATTCACATGCTCCATGCAATGACTGTAATACTAGGACTCCGTTCACATGTCTTGGTCAGGAGGTTGAGCTAGGATTCTCAAACTAGCTGTTGCTGCAATCAAGACTGTGCTTATCGCACCATGGAATTTCGCGCCTCTATTGCATATCTATCGCCCAATGCAAGGCTAAAGTTATTGCGCCTTCAATGTGCAAATTCCAGAAGACTCAGCCCACCATTGCATCGCTCACTTCTTCTCCTGCACGCTCTTCTTCACACCCTCAACAAAGGCCTCCACAGCCTCACCTCCTCCCAGTGGGACACTCCCACCACGCACGCAGCCACCGTTCTCAACCTTGACACCCAGCGCCTCCGAGATGCTCGGCAAGCCACCATCACGGATCGCCATCGTCAGACTGGCCAAGCTCTGGTGGAATTGCGGGCTACGCAGAACCTTCTCAAGCAGGCTCTTCTTCTGGGGCAGGCTCATGGCGGCAATAGCAGCGGATGTGGACTCCGACGAGGGGTCCTTCGAGCGGAGGTCGTCGCCAGTCGAGGAGGCACCCTGCTGAGCAAGGGAAAGCACCACCGGTGGGAGAAAAGCGAGCAGATTGTCGATGTAGGCCTCTTCGGCTGAGGAAATCATAGGCACAGTGGAGGATGTCTCAAGGAGGTCGCTGAGGAGAGGGTAGACTTTGCCCTCGGCGGACTGCTGGCCTGCGTTGTTGGCAGCACCACCCTGACCACCTTGGAGAGAGGCGAGGAAGTTTCGTACTGCAGCTTGGGCGTCGGCTGGCATATTGCTTGCACTAGGAATTGTTAGCAAATGTTCACTAAAAAAGCTGTGAAACAACATGAACTTGGGAGACTGCTTGGTCTGTCTGTGGCTGTGAAGTCCATTCTTTGGTCATAAATCATGTCTACTAGTACATCAATGATATGCCAACCAATGCCACTGATCCTCAATTCTTTTGTAGGCCTCGCGGCTATGCCTGATTGTTGCCCATCCATGTGATAGCTTCTCTTGGAAAGTGGTCGATTGTCCCGTCATGTTGAGTATTATGGCATGGGTATGATTTCTCGCACACAACTTGTGAAGTTCAAATGCATTGGGGGAAACCTACGCTCTTGCACCGTCGGCACCGCCGTCTCTCGCCTCATCGCCCTCCTCCCTTACATCACCGCCAGTAGCATCAGCACCGGCACCGCCAGTACTGGGCGCGTCTCTCCCGCCGCTGTGGTCGGCATCCTCCATAGCCTCATCGCCGTCGTTATCCCTGCGACCGGAGCCGCCACCGCTCCGGACAGCAGCCAGCTCGGCGTTGACATCGACCTCCTCGCCCTGTAGTAGCAAGTTTACAATCTCGCCAATCTTTCGGTCGCGGGGGCTGAGCCAAGTCGGGTCGCCGGAGGAGCTCTGGGGGTGACTTTGCAGCCAGAAGAGGTGACGGGTGGAGGATGACTCGAACTTGAGGACGAAGATGCGTCCCTGTGTCTTTGCGCTTGCGGGGGTGTCAGAGGTTGACTCTACGGGGTGGAAGGTACCGTCACCGGGGATCATGGTGAGGTCGAGCTCGGCCTGGTCGGCAGGAACGCTTCGCTCGCGCCAGCAGAAGTGAAGGAGATCTATGCAGGATATTGAGTTCAGCGATGTCTTCGGAATAGGGACATAGCATAATCTGAGAGGCTTGGATTCGTACCATCGTCGGAAGCTTGGTAGAGGTAGATGTACCCGGCGCGTGGCGAAGGCTTGATCTTGTATGGCTTGGAAGATTGCTGTACCATTTGTCAGTACAGCCTCGAGCAGGAAGGTGGACGAACGTCAGCGGAGGCCGGTACGACTCACGTCAACCTCGCAGATGCCGGCCTTGAAGGTGATTATCGGCCGGATTGACATCTTGAAGAGTATGTAGGGGAGACAGTCGTATGATGGGTTAGATGAGGTATGAAGCGGGGAGTGGCGAGAGATAGAGAGGGCAAGAATTGTATTTTGTATGGCGTCGCGTCGAGGAGTCTAGTTCAATGTAAGAATGAACTACGGCTGATGAAGCTGTTGAGCTGTAGGCAGGAAAACTGACGTGTTTGCGACAGGGGTAGGTACCCAGGTACCTAGACTCTCGCTTGAGCGGGAGTGACTAAGCTTTTCTTTCGTTAAGTCCGATACGCGCCACACCTGCGCTCCTGGCTAAGTTGCCGTGTACCCAAGTACTTATCACGTGGTGTGCCCACCCGACTCCGAAGCCACCGGATTTTTCAGGGCTAACACGACTCCATTCTTTCGCACTTAGAGACCAACCAAGGACAACAACCACTCCCCCAATTCGACATCCTACTTGTTCGTACTCCTTTTCTTTTCGCCTTTGCTCCGACCGTCTCGCCCGCCAGAACTAATTCTTTTCCCGCGTCTCCAGTCACTTTGAAAATGTCGGCCAAGGTTGAGAACAAGAAGTTCGGCAAGGGTGAGAGGGCCGTGCCTCACCACTCGGAGAAGGCCCAGAAGTGGTACTCCGCTGAGGATGAGAGCAAGGACCGCAAGGTACGTTCAATCCAAGATTCGAGTCGCGGTTGTTGGTGGTGGCTGGTGGACAAGCGAGGAGACGACGGCACTGTTGGATATGGAATCTGGTGGGGCCCGCTCGCATCGCATACGAATCGAGCATTGGACAAACGCCTCATCCACAACGAACGCGCACACACACACACACACGTACACGAGCGCAAAACCGATCCAAAACCGGCCGCAACCGACGGACCGAAAGACGGACGATTCCCAACCGAATTGCGACAAACGCGGGCCGCTGGACAAAAACGAAACTGTGGGGTTGGAGATGGAGCTGGAGATGGGAGACGCGACAGCATCATCCTACCGTGCAGTCAACTGACAAGCTCATCACACAGGTCCGCAAGTCCATCCGCGCCTGGACCCCCCGCCCCACCCTGCAGCCCGGCACCATCCTGATCCTCCTCGCCGGTCGCTTCCGTGGCAAGCGCGTCGTCCTTCTCAAGACCCTCGACCAGGGTGTTCTGCTCGTTACCGGCCCCTTCAAGATTAACGGTGTCCCCCTCCGAAGGGTCAACTCCCGATACGTCATCGCCACCTCCAAGAAGGTCAGCCTTGAGGGTGTTGACTCCAAGAAGATCGACGAGATTGCCTCCCCCAAGTACTTCGTCGGCGAGAAGTCCAAGGAGAAGAAGGCCAGCGAGGAGGCCTTCTTCAAGCAGGGAGAGAAGCCTGAGGTACGAGCCGATTCCCGAACATCTCCGGAATGCGCGAGCGCGAATGCGAATCCCCCGGACATACCAAGCGCGGGCCTGAATAGCAGAGATCTCGGGTACGAGAGACGAGAGCTGACAAAATTGCACTTACAGAAGACTCAGGTCTCCTCCAGCCGCACAGCAGACCAGAAGGCGATCGACAAGTCCCTGCTCTCCAACATCAAGAAGGAGCAGCACCTCGCCAGCTACCTGGCCTCCACCTTCAGCCTGCGCAAGGGTGACAAGCCCCACGAGATGGTTTGGTAAATCGCACCATTTCCTTAGCGATGGAAATGGTTAGGTGACGGTGGTTCGTTCCACGGGATGGAGGCATCAGGCGTTGGTCGAGCGAGACGAACTGAACAAATCGGGCATCTCTCTCAACGGGCAGACAAAAAAAGATGAAACTTTTGCTTTTGGGAAGAGGGGTTTACAGGAGTGCCGCTCGACAATAGGGATTGGACGGCTTGGCCAATTGCATCTTTCACGTTCGCGGCGTCTGTAATGAGGGAAATTCTTCACCAGTGATCATGAAAAACACTCGAGAAACCAAGGACAGTCGACCTCTTTCCAACACAACCACACGAGATCCGGTGTCAAGATGGCGATCAAATGGAGCCAAGGCGACAAATGCATTCGAGGTGGGAAGGACGGGACAGTGGTCTCACATATGTACCAGCAGCTATCAAGTTGGACGTTGCGAGATCCAGTTCGTTGCGCGCATCAGAATCACATGTGACGTACGACAGAGGTTGCAGGCTAACCGGCCGCATTGCGCCAATTCGTGACTGATTCAAGCATCCCGAGAACGCCCGGTCCTGTATCCATATCTTTGAACGCCTCTTGTTTATGAAGCCATCCGGTAATGCGCCGTGCTCCTCCGATTCATGAGACGACGAGCGTCTCCCAAACAACATGCACACTCACTTCTAGCCGTGAGTTAATCCTCGTCGCTGCCAGCGTCGTTGGCGTCATCCTTCGACTTCTTGAACTTGACCCTGCCCGTGGGTATATAAGCCTCGACAACCTGCCCCGCAAAGCTCCGACCATTCATCAGCTGCACGCATGCGTCCGCAGACTCGGGCCGCTTGTATTTGATGCTGACGACGCCGTCCGTCTCAAGGTCATACAGCACCACGTTGGTGACCTCGCCCAGCTTCTCGCACTCCTCGCGAATGTCCTCTTTGATCTCCAGCAGCGCGGCGGGGTCCTCCTGCAGCTCTTCCAGCGTGAACATGTGCTTGAGAATGACCATCTTGTCGCGCTTACCCGTGCGCTGCTCGGGCGGCACGTAGACGTCTTCGTCGTCCGACCAGTCCGCCAGCTTGCGCGCCAACTTCTGCGTCTTCTTGATAATCTTGTCGCGGTCCTTGCTATTGTTGCCCGCGGAGCCCTTGCCGCCGCCGCCGCCTATGACAGGTTGTTGATCTTGATCCTTGTTGCCATCGCCGCCGCCCTCGCCATCCGCTGCTGGAGGCGCTTGCACCTTCTTGTAGCTCGCGTCGGCAGCCTGCACGCGCATGGTGCCGGAGCCGAGCCCGGACTCGCTGTAGCGGAAGTGGGTGTCGTCGAGAAGCATGATGGCCATGTCGACGCTCTGGGGTTTGAAGAAGAACACGAGCGCGTCGCCCTTGAGGTTGCCGTCGGCGTCGCGATACAGCTTGATGCGCGGGCGACCGCTGTCGATCTCCTCCGCGATGACGCCGCACTTGCGGCTGAAGACTTCGGCAACCTCTTCTACGGTAGCGTCGAGCGGGAGGCCCGTAACGTAGATGGCTCTGTTCTGAGGTGGCTGCTTGGGTTGGGCGGGCTTTTTGTTCTTGCGCTTGGCAGGAGGCTTGTTGCTGTTATTGTCCTGGTCCTGGAGCAGTGCGGGGTGTGTGTTAGTTTGTCGCCGACACCCAATCTTCCTCTTGCCTTATTCAAAAGCAATCGGCCTTCATGGTGACTGCTGGTCTGAAGTGCTGTAGTGGGCTTTGGTTGCGCAACCAGTCATGGTGCACACACAGTGGATGGTGAGGAATCTTGCGACGGCTCCAAGTGGACTGGACCAGCATGGGCGCTTACCTCCGTATCATCTTGCTTCCTCTTCTTGCCATTGCTGGAATGGGCATCCTCATATGGATCATTGCCGTAGGTGCTTTGCTGCATCCGTATGAGGGCTTCTTCATCCTCATCTGCCAAGGGCACCCAACGCTTCAGCTGGGCATCAAACTCGAACTCGGTACCGTCAGACTCCTGTACAGCGATGTACTTGTTGTCCGCTCTGGACCAAGAGATGCGATGGTCCGTGTTGAAGAGTGCTGGGTCTGTTGGGAAGGTGAAGACCTCTGCAATGGGTGAAGCCTCTGCCATTTTGTATGGTTGTGGCTGGGAGGTTGTTGCTGAAGAGAGGCAGAAGAAAAGTGTCGCGAGTCGCGGCCTGCAGTGACTTTTTGATGTGGTTGCGGCAGTGACGGAATGGCATGGGAGGTGGTCTGTGCGCACATTGATCACCCCACCATCCCTGCCACCCTTCTTCAACCTCCTTCTCATTCTGATCGTCAGGCCCTTTCAGCTTCATCCAAACCAGCACATGAATGCAACTATGTCATTTGCATATGTCTGAAATTTCTTTGACTTCAACGCAATTTGGATTTTGTTTGCAGACCGTGCTGCACTCTTCGTTCCGACCTTCATCCTTCTCACTCTACTTCTTCGCATTTGCAACTTGAAATGTGGTAAAGTCCTGCTAAATGTCGCTTGTCGTTTCGGCACCGGGACTTCTTTCTTGGATATCTGTTATTAGATGCTCTGCCAAATTTCCACAAATCTTTTAGGCCGCTGTATCCTTTTTCTCTTTTTTTCCGCTTCCGTGCGTCAGACGTTTTGCAGAACCTGAGAACACCTGAGCTACAAGCGCCGCATTGAGTTTGCACAGACCAATTACTGAGTCAGTAATCTCGCTTTGTCTCACCCATTCTTTCCCGGACTGGCCAACTACGATCTCGACGACGCTCTGGCAAAGGTCGACGTGCAGTCCTGGCCGACAGAAGGTCAGCATGCCGCGGCTGGACTCTGTCCAGCAATACTGGCCGAAACAAATCCCGCTTTCGCGACGATGGCACTGGGTTGTGTCAGAATTACAAGAACCTATTCGACTGTTGGGAAGAGGAGTAGGATATGCATGAGAAGGTCGTGCTGCTAGCAGGCTTGACGGAAGCAGACTTGAGGGCCGAAATCAGGAAGATTCGAGTGCCGTTCGCGTGGAACCAGGACGCTGGATATGTAAACAGCTTCGTGAATTTCGAGCTCGGTCTAGGCAGCATGGACCACTCCGAGCCAGAAGGGGCATACTGGGGTCGTGTGCGGTATCAGCTCAAGGCGCTGATCGATTTCAACTTTGCTGTGTCAGCGAGCTTGAACTGGGTGCTGCACGTTGGACGAAATGCCACGCATCCCATGCTTTTTGACCGCGCTGAAAGACTCATTGGGCCATGTCAAAATACGAACCGAAGGGTCGATAGATCCAGTGTTTTCAGTCGTGTGAAGGGCATCTTAATTTGCCCGGTGGAGGTAAGAAGCGCCGGTTGGGTGTCGAGAGGGAAACGATTGCGAAGAGAAGCGAGAACGGAACAGAAGACGCATCGAGGAGAGCACATGGGGAGAGAATTGGTCAGCTGATGAGTTAGGAGCTTTCGTGAAAACCCTGGAAAAAATGAATCTTGAGGGTTTCGAATGCTGGATTTCGCATTGCATAAAAGATCTGGCCTCTCGGTGTATTCGGCGAGTCGATATCTAGGTCCAGCTGATACACAGAATACTTAAGGATTCACAAAGAATGCTGCTTTTGATTGTTGTCGCCAATTTCACCTGCAACTTTTCTGCACTGGGGTTCTGAGATGAATTCTGGCCGTGCGGTACGGTTCCGTGCGTCTTTCTCAACGAATAATATGCGTGATAGAAGTAATTGTCAACAAAGATACGTCCAAGCCCACTCTCTGTGGACAAGAGCTGATCTGCATCAGGTTTAGACGTACGGACGGCGTCTGCTAACTTCCTTGAGTACGTCCTGTTACCTATTCGGACACCTGCACGGGCCTCATTCTCAACCAAAAATCTTAAAAATGTGCTGTGTTCTAGTGAAGGCGGATGCAGAGGGCGCATGTATGCATGTCAGCGCATGTCGGCCTGTTGGCTGTAAATCTTCCGTAACGCCGCTCGGAACGCAGAACTCTGGCCTCAAGCTCCATCGCGAAGAACAAGCCACTAATAATTTCAACAAGTAGAAGACAGTCAAGGGATATCGAATAGTTAAAAAAGGAACAATTCGTCCGTTGCCAGGATCGACTTCATCCCTGCAGCCGATGAAGTCTGAACAGGGATGAATCGCACCATCGTTGGTGGAACCAAACCGTCGGGTCGGGACCGGGCCGCAGTGGGAGACATTACAGTACATAGTACATGTAGATGTTCTTGGCAGGGGTCCCTTGCTCACCCCACCGATGGCCCTAACGCCCATCTTCACCTCCTTCTATAAAATAAGGTATACACTGAGCACCTGAAGTACTAGAGCACAGCTGAAATTTCCATGGTCGTGACGCTGGATCCTGTAGAATTGCCACCATTTTTCCATTACATGCTGTTGGTCAAGGCCTTCCGAAGTTCCTGCTATCTAGGTGGTACCCTAGCAGCCTATGCGTGACTGCCTATGTGACTTTGGTTGATTTTAGCACTTTTCCAGCGGCCACTGCACAGAAACAGTATTCTTAACCATTGCGAAATATGCGTTTGGTGTCAAGGACAATCTACTTGATATCAAAACAACGGCGCACTGTGAATACCAGCTCTAGGCTTCCCTGAGAAACTACCTAAGTACATCGCTACCGAGGTAGACTCCGCCTATCTCGTGGCATCGATCCATATTCTGATGGCCTTTTGCATCATTAAGATTACAGTTGTATGTTTTACATGACCATAACGAAGAACACATGGGATCCAAGATTGTGCATGGATTCTTGCCCAAGTGAGGCAAAGACGCTGAGTGAGCGAGTTTCAAAACTTAGGTAGACTTTAGATCAGATAGTAGACAGTCCACGCAGAGGCTTCTTTTCTACTTGAGTAGGCACACAATGATTTCCTCGGTTCCAAGACTTAATTCATTGTTGTGACAACTACTCCGTACATGGACCAGTCTACTTCTCACAGCCTATAGACTTGGCTTCTTTAGGCTGATTCCGTAATATCCTATCGCAACTCCTCAGCATGCTAATGCAACAATGCAACATCATGACCCAAGACTGTGCATACGCACTCCACTTGCCCAGTCCTTTCAAATTCGTGGAGATGCTTCTGCGCCTCGGCATCTATCGACTGTCTCGAGGTTCAAATCCGAGCCTCGGTGTTGGAACTACTTAGATCGCAACCTTCAGTGTACTTCAAATAGGACGGGTGGAACAAACGGGGACATCTTACACTGCTTTTGATCATCTTCAAGCCTTTCCTCTTTTACTGTCCTTGTGCAGAATTTACTTAGATCTTGAATCAGCAATTCAATCACACTCTATCAAAAAATGAAAACCATTCTTTTCCTCGTCCAAGCTATAGCCATCACTGCCTTTCCGCAGAATCCCCTAGCTGCACGGCAAGAAGGATGCCCAACCACCCCCTTCGTCAATACCACCTTCGGGGTCCCTCCGAACCCAGAGAACATTCCCTCGGGATGTTCTGAGTTCGAGGTCCTAGTTGGTAAGTTCCAACCGCCCGAAGCTCTCCTCTTCCATCCAACAACAAGTATTGACGACTGGTGCAAAGCCCGCGGCACAGGCGAGCCCGATTTCGACAAATTCGGGGTCATAGTCGGCGATCCCGTCGTATCCAACCTCACCCTCCAGCTCCCCGGCGCCCGCGGCTATCCCGTGCAGTACCCAGCAAACAGCAGCCAAGCCTCGCCCGTGATCGGATCCGCCGACGTCGTCGCGCGCCTCAACGCACAGAGCGCTGCGTGTCCAGACCAGCGGTTCGCTTTGGTTGGATACTCCCAAGGCGCCGTGGTCATGCGGGCCGCCGTGCGCGACCTCGCGCCCGAGGTGCAGGAGAAGATCATGGCGCTGGTGATGTTCGGCGACCCAGCTGGCAGGGTCGGGACGGCCGATGACTGGCCTGCTGTGCTGCAGCCACGAGACTTGCAGATTTGTGCGGAGGAAGGAGGGGGTGATCCGGTTTGCAATGCGAATGGCACTTGTGTGTTTTTCCATCTGATTTATGTGAGGCCGGAGTTTATTAACACGGCTGTGGACTTCATCGGAAATGCTTTCCGTGGAGGCGCTACTCCATCTGCATGTGGCTGATCCGACGAGCCGGGAGCGATATATCCTGTCTACAAGTCGTTGCTTCTTGGATGATTGGAGTGAACTCCAGCATACTTCTTTTGCACAGCTGGTCTTGTCCACCTATAGGCTGTGGTGGGGTTCTTGTTGTAAATACTTCGCAGGTCCCGCCGGATACT
Organism: Ophiognomonia clavigignenti-juglandacearum; assembly: GCA_003671545.1. NCBI lineage: Eukaryota > Fungi > Ascomycota > Sordariomycetes > Diaporthales > Gnomoniaceae > Ophiognomonia > Ophiognomonia clavigignenti-juglandacearum. The sequence goes on along the minus strand of PYFS01000149.1, from coordinate 38,977 downwards.
TCTGGTGATGGAAATGTAAATGATCACGAGATACGGGTGGTGCACCCTTGATATATCTGCTTGACGCTAACTCGGCCCAGATCGGCGACTGAGCTGATGGATGTGTGCTCAGCATCAATTTTTGGCCGCAGGAGCCTACGATTAGCGTGAAGCAACAGTTCAGAGCCAAGAAGGACAGTACAGAACTCTGCTGGACTGGTAATGTCGACTGCAGAGAACAGGAGTCAAACTAACTTGAAGAGAGGCTCCGAAGAACGAGTCTAGGGCGAGTGCTTGTGCGAATGCTTGTAATAAAATGATTGCTACCAGATTGATTGCCTCGATAAGAGATGCCTCTCCATCCAACCTCGCATTTGGGATAGGTTCTCAGTCCTCCTTTTTCTCAGCTTGTGGTGGAGCCGCACCACCGGTGGTTGGGAATCCCATGAAAATCTTGAAGTAGTCCTGCAAAAAGGTCAGCTAAGCGCTCGGTTATATTGACAATTGGTTCAAGACTCACATATATCATCCATTGCAGGCCAGTCAAGGTGCCAATCATGACGATCCTCATCGGCAACCCATTCCACAGTCCTCGGAATCCAATGTCCTTGTAAATTCGCGAGACAACCGTCCCGAATGCCTCGCCCGGCTCGCGGTACGCATTCAACTTCGAAACCATGACATCCGCCGGATGCGAGACAATAGCACACAGGATTCCAGCGAGGTAGCCGCCCACGAAAGACACTCCTGTCTGTTGAGCCTTGGAGTAGTCATTCTTCGTGCCCGGGAGTCGGTCGTAGATCATCTCCACAATTGTCTCAAAGCTGGCGAACTTCATCATCGTGTAGGGAATTTGTCGGGCCCAGAGTGGATACAGACCCTTGTATAGGCCACCGAAGCCCTCGGCAGCCATGATCTTGGAAATGCCGTCTACAGTTCCGGTATAGGGGCTCGGAATCTGTGCTTGCATCCGGACCTTGACAGCTTCGAAAGGGCAGAGGGCGATGTCGGCGAGAAATTCGGCGGAGGCGGAAGCGGCGAGGTAGAGGCCGGTCTTGTACTTGTACGCGTTCTCAGGGCCGGCCATGTCCGCATACGTTTTCTTGAAGTACTCATACCACCCGTACTTGAAGGCTCCTTGAGCCGAATATCCAGCCAATGTGGGACCCCACGCTGTGAAGATACCGCGCATGCCTTCGGTCCGGAAGATCTTGCCCCAAGCCTGGAAGTTGCCAGTGTACAGCTTGGAGTCTACCTGTCGACGGACCTTGACAACATCCAATGGAGTGACAGCTGCGTGGGTGACACCCTAATGGCGGAGTCAGCATATCCTGTTCTCGCGGAGCAAAAGGTCTACTTACACATGCTAGCAGTCCACCAAATGTGCAAGCAGCATAGTACTTCCCGGAGTACAGTTCGATTGAGGCGGTCTTGGCCTTGGTGGATGCGGAGGCTTTATTGAATTCCGCCTTCGCCTCGGCGGACAACTTCTTTGCGCTATCCTCGACAGAGTAGGCAGTGTAAAGCTCCATGCGAGCCTGGTGTGGAGTGGCCTGGCTCTGGCGAACTTTCACTGCATTGCGAAACGGAGCCGGAAAGGTCGATTGAAGAACCTCATAGTGAGGGTAGAGATGAGACATGATGTCAAACCCAGCAGGTGACCTTCATACAAATATAAGGTATGTTTGAATGCTCGTTTGCAAGCTGAGTAAGTGGAAGTTTTCTTCGCAGAAGGTGAAGGACAACCCGCTCACGTCACAGGAGTTGGTGCGAAGGGACCTGGAGATAACGGAAATATCGGGGTCGACCACAAAAGGAGCGAGATGCTGGCACGGGGACGAAGACCAACCGGGGATTTGAGACGAAGACGAACCGGGAGTCGATCTCCAGGACTGATCAGTGAGACGGCCTGGAGCAGACTACTGTTTAATGAAGTGGAGAGGAGTACTGTAAAGTGGATTCAAGGGTGGTAGAGGTGGAGGTGGAGGAGCTGTGACGCCAACCTACTGTACGCCGAGATGGCTCCTTCCCCCATTGGCTCCAACTCAGACGCCATGCAGGAGTAACGTCTTCTTGTGACCACTGAGCACTTGTACGGGGTTGATAGATTGGTTTTCCACTGATGACTTCAGGATGAGACCAAACAACTGATGGTCCTCTGTACTATCCGGTGGGTGTGCTTTCACATGCCCCCACCATTGTGCAGTGTGCAATTGCTGAAAGCCATGGTACTTCGACTACACGTAGGCAGAGGAACACACAGATAAATAGCCCAGGTAGCTTGTGGATGAAGATGAACATTATCCTGTAGCATTGCAACTTTGCAAGAAAATGCAACTTGGAAAACAAACGCGCCACTGGGACACGGTGACTGTGTTTGAACGAATGTAAAGTGCTCGGGCCGCTTTCGGCAGCTTTGCAGGCCCCGCTCTAAATCAGACTTGACAGGACTCCCTCCCTCATCGTCTCGTTTTCGTCATGTTCACTGAACATTACCCTCATCCTCAAACCGCTTGCGACACGCCCTTCTGAAGACGCGCCCTTCTACTCCTCATCCTACGGAACCCCACCCTACGAGATTGACAGCAGACAACTTTTAAGAACATCATGGCATCAGGAGCCGTGGCGCAAGCCCCAATAAAGACACCCGAGCCTTCCAGCTCATCAGCACCGTTCGTGTCCAAGTGGGCATCTCGATACCGCGGAGTACGTTCTACCTTCCCGAGCTGCGATCAGCAGATCCTAGCGCCGTGACTGCGAAACACTGGCTAAGTTGCACATTCCCTTCCCCTCCAGGCCGCCGTCGAAGACCTCCAACCGCCCGCCGCCCTCTCCCTCACGCCCACCGACCCCATCTCCGCCGCCCTCGACCTCGCCTTCGAGCGCGACTACACCCACCTGACCATCATCGACAACACAACGCGCGCGCTGCTCGGCTACATCAGCATCCCGACGCTGCAGGCCCTGCTCGACGGCGGCAAGGCGCAGGCCGCGGATCCGCTGTCGTCCGCCATGACGCGGTTCCAGCGCAAGGGCCGCCAGTACAAGGTCATCACGATGGACACGCCGCTCGAGGAGCTCGAGGCATTCTTCGAGGGCGCCGCTACGGACGGGCAGAAGCAGGACTTTGCGGTCGTCACGGATGTCAATCGCCGCTTTGTGATGGGTGTGGCGACGAGGGAGGACTTGGAGGAGTTTGTGAAGAGGAGGCCGGCGTAGGGGGCCTGAGCTGAGTAAGGGACACCGTTAAGGGCGAGGCGGGTTCCCTGCTTATTCTATCCACGAATGCGCAGAGAATGATGGACTGCTCTGTGGCATGTTCCACGCCTGGACATGGTCTGGATCGAGCTCAAAGGCTGGAGGTAAGGAGGTTTGTTTTCAACATCAAAATCTGGGCGAAGTGGGTACTGGCGCCATGAACCTGAGGATCGACCATCGGGGCCCAGAGATGCGGGGTGGCTTGAGAACGTCCGAGAAGATACCCCGTTAGAGCGAGGGATACAGGCGTCTTATGGTATGACTACTGCATATGCATTACGGGCGTTCAAGGCTCGGAATGGAAGATTCAGCCCTTCAACATGGCATGCATGATTGGGGAAAGCTAGGGAAACTACTTGTTCCACAGCATAGGCGCAAGATCAATTCAATGTTGTCTTTGACTATTCGTTGTGTTGGCGTAGAAGCACTCAATCACACCATGTTTCCCTGTGCACACATATCTTCAACCTTGAGGAAATCATGCCATGGTCTGCACATCGATACATAGCCAGACCCTCTACAGTACCGAGCCAAAGCGTAGAGTATCCATCGTCCCAAGCAAGCCTAAACCATACTCCGTATGTATACCTGACCTTACAGACTGGTCCCGTTTGCAGCGAACGTCCGGTCACGAGGGCCAGCAACTACTAGGTACCTGCGTAGGTGAAGAAAGACGTGGTCAATCAAGCTAGCCACCAACCAAGCCTACACGCCTCGGTACCAACCTGCCAGAGCGGTCTCTACGCCTCAGGCACGAAGTCGTAGACAATCTTGAACGTCTCCTTCTTGCTGCCCTAAATTTGAAGTTAGCCACGAGGTTCCAAACATAACGAGTGAGTCAAAAACCCTGAAATACGTACCTTCGCAATGACCGTGTTCCTCACATACCGCCGCTCCCCATTAATCTTCTGGAACCCCCACACCTGCGCGGCCGTCCAACCGTTGTCAAGCGACTCGACAAACGCCGAGATCCACTCCGTCGTGCCCTCCTCCCAGTCCTCGGCCAGGAACGGGTCGCTCACCTGCAGCGGCGTCGACGTCAGCCACTCGGTGCGGCCCTTGACCTTCCCGAAGAGCCAGTCGCTGTGCTCGCGGAACTCGTTGTCGACGGTGCGCAGCTCGCTCGTGCCCTTGACGCCGCCCGTCGCCGTCTGCTGCACGTCGATGTGCACCAGGCCCGCGTCGTCCGTGTACTGCTTGGTGTGGAGGCTGACGGTCGCGAGGCCGATGCCCTTGCGGGTCAGCCAGCCGATGCCTTGCAGGGCGAGGCCGGCATCGACGTTGCCGGAGAGGGATTTGTTCTTTGGAAACGGGGAATGTTAGCTTTCCCGGGTTGAGAAATTCCCGGGGCTCCCGGTGTTGGTGGGGGTTGAATGTGAGTTAGAGCGGGGTGGGCTTACCATAACCCAGGTGCCGTTGAGGTCACGGATGGTTTTGGATGGTGGAGCTGCCATGTTGATGAGGCTTCTTTGAGTTTGATCTTTGAGTTTCAAAGGTTGATGTTGTTGCTGTTGATGAGCTTCTATCTTAGATGGCATTCAGTCTTCACATGTCTTGCTAACATAACAGAATGCATGAATGCAATCAGATCAGCTCACCTCTTATTAGTGAAGAGACCACAATGTACCTTTGTAGGTGTCTTGTTGTAGTTTAAAATGTTCTAGTGATGAAAGACAGTTGAGGAAACACGTGGGTGATAAGTGATGGGAATGTTGAAGGAGGGTTGATGTCACTGTCATAAGGGGCCGAGGCTGGATAGGTGGGGTCTTTGAAGCTGGCACCTGGGCAACTTTGTTAGTGAGAGGGCAGTGCAGCTAGCTGGATGCCGAACTGAAGAAGGCTGGTCCTGGCGTACCACTACCACACTAGGCAAATTTCCACGAGTGTCGTAACTTTAGATACCGGTATCGTGATGATCGTGCTCCGTACGGAGCACTGAGAGCTCTTCACGCCGTCAAAGCAATGTTGTGCTTCGGTGGATGATAACGCAGCGCCGTGCGACGAACTGGAGGGGTTCTGAAACCAGATCACAGCAAATCTGGGGAGCCTGTCGCGATTCAAGGCGCTCTACTTCATTTCCCTGTCCGAACCTCTTCTCAAGATTACACACGATCAGTAAACCTAACTGCCAAGTAACAGACTCTGTCCTGAAGTCACAGCTCTTTGTACTCTTCACGGAATACAGTACTCCGTACTCCGTAGCTGGACCACTGACCGAGCTTGACATGTGATTCAAGCCGCGAAATCGCCTCGGGTCTTACCGCCAACCTTGTCCATGTGGATGCAGATTGGCGATCCATGTTCTTACCTCTGATTTCAGACCTGTTCTCTCTTCTTACTTCCAGATACACCGGCTAGGGGGGCTGGACAGAATATCTGATTCTGAGGTAACGGTCGATCTAGATTCTACGCACATAACGAAGACACCCGAAAGATATTTAATCTGCCCTACAAGGTCTCATACGAGCGCGTTACTCACACATAGGAAAAGCTGCCTTTCTTTTCTATTCGGTCGCCAAATCAGCTAGGCCTATACTCATGTGTATTAGCCTGCCAGACGCGCGGCAGCAGTGTAATGTTCACATCGCCCGAGGCTCCACATGACTCTAAGTTTTGCGTGGCGATAAGAAGAAGGCATTGAAGGCGTGCCACAAGCTGCCAGATATCGTGGAAGCACTGCTCAGGGAAACTAATGACCTGGACTTCATAGTGCATTACACCGAATCGTTCCTCAGAATCACTCAGCCAGGCCTGATCGACTACTCCATTTCGCCTCCAGAGCTTCAGATTCGGAGGCCGGCTTCAATCACGCCAAGACTGCGTGAAGTCCTTCTAGAAATCAACGATCTTCTCCGGAAACATGTGGTGTCAACATCAGATCGGTCTCATCATGGCGCTGAAGATGGAAATGATGGATCGGCGACCCCGGGCGGCACACGGCACGATTGTGGAAAGGTCAAGCTCTCCAACAATAGCTGACGCAAAAAGTATCAAAATTGGTCGGGTTGCTGTGCGAAAGACGATACTTTGTCTTGTTTCCCTGAGGCAAAGCTTGAGCAAGGCGCAACACAACTTGCTCTTGATTGTGAGAGTATTATCAAGGTACGCCATGTCGGACACCCCACCTGCACCTGGCAGGGAGGACGCTCCACGCGGAGCATCATGGGCGACTGCGTGCCCAGTCGGCCGTTGGTCGTACAAAGATAATGTACGAGCGGAGGATCATAATTGGGAATCTCCTTTCAAGGGGAGAAAGATCCTACACCCTGTCATTGTTCGCTTGTTCGGCCAGTATGATCAGCTTTCCCGTGCTAGATGTCGGCCCCTTCCATCAAGGATTCCTCCACCCACATAAAAATTTGCTTGGGAGTTGAGGCCAGATGGTAGTCGGCGCGGGCGGATGGGCATGAATCTAGACGAAGAATTGGAGAGAGTGAGCCTCTGAATGTGGCTAGGTGCAGCGGGTCAGCGGGCATACGACCTCGGGAGGTAAGGCGCGACACATCTATGCATACACATGAACTTCACGAACTTAATGCTTTCCATGAATTTATCCATCTCCACCGCGATAGAAGTTTGCCATGATCGGTGTGTCTAAAAGCTGCTCGGTTGTATAGGACAAGGACAACCACCTGGGCAGGCGGCTAACCCAAGGCATGTTATGAATGACATCATTATATGTTACTCTTCGACCTCGATCTGACTAATGGCAGAAGTTTCACTTCAAGCTCCCCCAAATAGTAAGGTTTTCGCAAGTGTATCTCTTCAACAAGTGGTGGCTACTCTCAAGGGCTCCTACATCGACCTCCAAAGGATGGTGGCCACCCGGTCGCAGGGCAAGCTCGAGGTTCGCGTTACAAAGACTACTGCCCACGCCATCCCCAAGACCTCAGTCAAAAAAACCACAAAAGTCATAAAGAAAAGGCCACAACTCCCTAACACGTCCCCAATCCTCCTCAGTCCCCAAATATTCCACCCCCAAGCCCATCCAACCGGCGCCAGCTTAATTCAAGAGTCCCTCTCCCACAATCTTTACTTCCTTTGCGTGCAAGCCATCCTCTGGAACCAAACTCGCGGCAGCCAAGCCCGGCCCGTCCTCGCGCAGCTGCTCACACAATACCCGGACCCGGAGTCCCTCGCCGCCGCCAGCCTGCCCACATTGGTGGCCCTACTATATCCCGTCGGCCTGCACAATATCCGCGCCGCGCGGCTCATCGCCTTTGCAAAGGCGTGGGTAGAACGGCCGCCGTGCAAGGAGCGGCGGTATCGGCGGGTGGGGTATCCTCGCAAAGGGTGTGGACTGGATGTGAAGCCGGGCGAGGTCTTGGGGGAGGATGATGAGAGGGAAGGCTGGGAGCTTGCGCACTTGCCGGGCATGGGCGCGTATGCGCTGGACAGTTATCGGATTTTCGGGAGAGATAGGTTGAGGGGAGTGGAAGAGGATGCGGTGGAGAGGGGAGAGGAAGAGTGGAGGAGAGTTGTGCCGCTGGATAAAGATCTGAGACGGTACTTGATATGGAGGTGGAGGGAGGAGGGCTGGGACTGGGATATATTGACTGGTAAGAAAAGGAGGGCAACCTAGATGTATTGTCGATAGTCTATACAGTGCAAAATGTGAGTGAGGTATACTGAAATATCGCTCGTTGGTGTTCCCTGATTTGTATCGTCAACAGTACAGTCAGCCAGCCTGAACCAGTTGACACGTCAAAGCATGCCACATTGGGCAGGTCTCTACCTGCATCTTGACCCCATTTACAGTGATGAAGGAGGAAGAGCCGTTCTTCAATCCAAATCACTCGTGATCCGCATTACCCACCACTCACTCACATTTGACCATTGAAGTCATTGTGTGGGACCCTTTCAAGAATACCATCGACCACAATGGATCCCTTCACGACGATGGGCTTTGCTAGCGCGATCCTGTCCTTCGTCGACTTCTCCGCCACAATCGTAACCACTGCGAACAACATCCGGTCTCCCGCTTCTGGTCCTCGGGGCGAGCGGAATGATATGGGTCTAGCAATCCTTCGGTTGGAAGATCTCACCCAGCACCTGAGCACTCAGAACCCCAGCACGGACTTGCCACTGACGCAAGAACACAAGAGACTGCTGGAGAGGCTGCTGGATCTCAAGAAAGGATCCGCGGGCAGGTTATTGCTGCTGACAATTCGAATGTGTTGATTGATATTTGGGTTATTTGAGTCAGTCACATGAGAGTTGTGTTGATAATACAGTAACGAGTTTCGAGCGCAGTAACAGATGTATGATTAAAGGAAACGTATATTCAACAAAGCATTCGCTCTTGACCTTCTTAGCCCGCGTTGCGATGATTGCAGGATGTTCGCCTTCGGCTGATCCTGCAAACGGATACACCATGTTTAACAGACACATATACACTGTTATCACGGCTTGTGGAAACAGCTGAAGTCCCTGGAGCGTTCTCATCAGATCACATTTTCTTTTATGTTTCCCCACCGCTCTCATTATTGCTTCCGATGCGTTCCATCCCATGGCCTAGTCCTGGTACTGAGTGTGTTGAGCCCTCGGGGCTGCTTCGGGCTTGCCCTTCTCCATTCTCAGGCTCACGTGGCCAGGTTGGTATGCAATTTGCAGTCGGGTCTTCTCCATCATCAGAGCCAGATGGAATACCAAGAAACAGTGCTAGAAGCAAAGATTCTGGCCGGTGGCCCTGAGTCCAGTCTACCGCGCCATAACCGGCGGCATGGAATGAACGTTCCCATGCTTTTGCATCTTGTGTCGCGTGATCCCGCGCATCTTCAAACGACCAAAATCCAGCAAATAGCCCGAAGACAACATCTGTCCATAGCATGTGACTGGTCATGTCTGCAATGACCACAAATCCATCTGGTCTTAGGAGCGCACGGAGATTTGTCAAGGACCTCGACACGTCTCGAGTGGCGTGGATGACGTTCGTCCCCAGAACGACATGCTGGGTTTTTCGCAGTTCCGGGTCCGGCTCCTGCTCGATATCCAGGACTTGATACTTCACGAATGGAAACTTCTCGAACTTCCTCGATGCTTGTTTCACGAACACTGGCCCGATGTCTGTGAAAGTGTAGATGACTGGGACATTCAAGCGAGCCAGCATTGGAAGCAACCAGGAAGTTGTGCCACCTGTGCCAGCGCCAACCTCAAGGATCCGAAGTGGCTCTGTCTTCTCTTTCCACGAGCTTGCAACTGCATGCACAAAATCTGCGAGCTGGTGAAGAATGCCCGAATTGAGCTCGGACGAAGTATATTGCCGAGCCAGAGTTTCGCGGGCTTCCAAATCTCCAAACATGAGCTGCACAGCGTCGACCTCGCCCCTGAGACAACGACCGAAGTTAGGACCCATCAGCCGTATGAGTTTGATCTCGTCTTCTTGTCCGGGTCTGCTGAGCTTTAGTTGGTCAAGTGCGTGTTCGATGTTTGTACTCGGACAAGGAGTCTCAGTTCGGACAAACTGGCCGTTCCGAATCTGTATTAAGTTGTGTTTTTCCAACTGCCGGTACATGTTGTCGACCAACTTCTCATGCGCCGGTTCACATGAAATCCTCTGAAGCCTTGCACCTGGCGCCGAAGATCTTACGAGACATCCAAGCTCTTCCAGAGCATTGCAAAATATTGCAAGTGAAATAGCATCAGACTGGGGCATCCATTCATCGGAATAGGTACTGAGCTTGCTGTTGCCGATATAGTCATCCGTGGCCAATTTCGTATGCTGGAAGGCTTCGTAGACAGTCTTCAGATCTAGGCGGTCATGGCTGGCGATACGTTGATTTGTTTTCGGTTGCGAGGGCATCATTGGAACTTGCTGGACATCGCCGTTTGTTAATGTTTGATGGCTGCCCGTCTCGACTGAGGTCGATGAAGGAGTTGTGCCCGTGGCTCTTGCCACAATCTTCTCAGCCAGAGTCCACACTGTCTGCTCGACCAGGATCTCTGATGACTGTAACGGAGTCTTGAACTCGTTTGTTATCCAGTTCCGCAGCTCGACCGCGACGAGAGAATCCATGCCAAGCTCCAAAACCGACAAATGGCGCATGTCGACGCTGGCCATGTCGACGTCAATTAGACGCGCCAGCTGGGTAGCCAGACCCAGCGATACAAATTCCACCACGGCGGTGGTGTTTCCTTCAGCGAAAATCTCCTCAAATTTGCGTTGGGGCTGCTCATTGCCGTTTGTGCCTGTGGTCGTAGCCTGGCGAATGTGACAAAACATCGCAGAGTGGACGTTGCTGTTGCGTGCTACCACACCCGCGAGCGACGCGGCATCGGCGCCAATGATAGCTTGCCGAGTCCTAAATGGTTGAGAGTCCATAACGTCACTCAGGACAAAGTTGAAGAACCGCATCAACTCTTCGCGGTGAATAGTCACGAACCCACTACGGCGGAGGTTGCTTTGTCTTCGATCGTCGTTGACGGTAAAGACGGCATCATCGATCAAACCGAAGTTGACTGTCACAAATTTCGTCGCTTCTTCCTGACAGTTATCTGGTTCGTCTAGCCTCTGATGTGCCAGGAAGTCTTGAACCGTGTTGCCAGCATTGTAGCCTCCCAGCCCACCCCCACCGGTAATGCCAGCCAGGGATGAGAGAGACAGCACAAACTTAAGTCGTGGGGAATTGAAGGCATGATGTAGAGTCTTAGCTCCTTGAACCTTGGCTTCAGTTGTGTAGGTGAAGTCCTCATGTGTCATAAGCTCCAGTGGACGTTCCTTTTCATATGACGGTCAGTGAGTTGTGCTTGCATCTGGAACGGAGAATTTTTCCTCGCGTGTATAGGACTCACTTTCAAGACCAAGGCAGCCTGGATTATACCGCGTACTGGAGGCGCCCCATGATGTGCCAGCGAGGTGGCTGCGTCCAGCATACAGGTCTCAGACGTGACATCGCCCTGCAAAGTGTACAGACGGACACCAGGCTGAATTTCTTTCAGCTTCCTCTCCAGATCTCGACGCTTCGCTTCGACCAAACTTCGACGCGAGATCGTGGCCACATGTATGGCACCGAGTCTCACGATCTGGTAGATGAGTTGCAAGCCAATGTCACCAAGACCGCCTGCAACGACATATGTGGCATCCTCGTCCCTCCACCGGCTGATGTCGACGGGGCATAAGACTTGCACACTGGACTTTGGATTGGCCTGAAGTATTACCTTCTTGTGTACGCCGGTGTTGATAAATCGCATGGCATCCTCAACATCTGAAATATCTCGCGTGGGGATATCGAGTCCTTTCAGCGGAACGAGTTTCAGTGCCGTCATGACGTCGGCAAGGAGACTCGTAACGATGTCGGGTCGAGCCCCTACGAGGCTCGAAGCCTCAATGCAATGAATACCGACGTTGGGTGGCAACTTCGCTGTGCCTTCGAGAGATAACACGGTACCTAGCACCAACACGCTCCCAAATGGCTTGACGATATCCAATGCTTCGGCAACCCAAGGACCGCTTTCACACTGAATGATTGCGTTGACTCCCTGAGGAAACAGATCCCGCGGTGAGCTTCGGTCGAGGGAACGACGCAAGATCAAGGTATCGCTCATCTCGATATTTAAATCGTCTTTCAGTGACCGCGCATTGGCTACATCCGATGCTGTAGCAGTGACCCGGAGACCAATGGATCGAGCGACGCCAATGGTGGCACGTCCGACGGTTGTGCGCGCTCCATGAATCAGTATGGTGCCAGTGGCCGAGGTCATGTTGGCTAGTACACGGAGCGCATACAACGCCGCGAGAGTATCGAGGAGAAGTGCAGCTAAGGTGGCACCCATCGGAGTTGAAGGCGATCGGATGGCATGCTTGTGACCGATGCGCAATCGACTCGCGCCCCTTCTCGTTGACAAAGCTAGCACAGCATCACCTGCAGCAATGGATGTGACATTCTTGCCGACTTTGGTCACAATACCCCCATACTCTCCTATCTGTGGACAACCAAGACTTCCGGTACGAGCTGATAGTACCATTGTGCGCGTCTCAACCTCGATCTCATTGTCTGCGAGAGGGGTGCTGAGAATATGATGGTCGTCGAGGAACGCAGCCGAGTCGTCAGACGCCAGTATCAGGGGCCTTTCACCGTCGCCAAATTCCTGTGTACTCGTCTTCGACATGACTTCGCTTGTCTGAGTGATAGCCTGGTTGAGTCTGTCGCTTCGGTGCAAACGTGGAACTGCCACCGTGCCGTCTACTTTGATCCGATACTCTCGCTCTGTATGTGCTGATTTCTTGTCCGCCAGTTTACCTACGAGAGAAGCCATAATTTCGGCAAACCGGTCATGCCTGCTCGTTTTGTTGAGAAACTCCAGGGAGACATGGACTGTGGTCAGCCGCAAACGCTCATTCTCAGTGTGCGCGGTTCGAGCCACTCCCTCGATCTGATGAAAAGCATGTGGCTCATCTGGACTGATCCACAAAAGACGTGATGGCACTGTCAACAGCTTGATGGCCGAGGGAAACACATAGGCATCGCAAAGGATCGGCAATGGCTCATCGTCCATGATCACGATACCTGTGCTATCGAGACTCTCTCTCATCTCTTCGATGAACTCGTCTATTATGTCAGGGCTCAGTGTGTGGAGAGATACATCAACGCCGCAGGCCCGTAGTCCCCTGTTCACCGCAGAGACCCATGCCGGGCATGATCCGAGTTGAGAATGAGTAAAGAGGCGAATCTTTTCGGGGAGTTTCGTGCTGGATGGATGAAGCCTGGCCACCATGACAAACCTGTCTTGACTGTCACAAAAGGCAACCTGCAAATCCAGTGCCACTGTCGTCATTCTCAATGCGTGATGAAGTTTTTCGGTCTCGGTATCCGGGAGTCTGGATACCAACAAGACCGTTCCACCCGGTTTGAGAAGAAAAGCAGCGTGGTCAAGCCATCCGGCCGATGAGGTCAAGACTAAGTCGTAGTAGCCAGTCTCGAGACCGAGGTCCCTGGGTTTCGCGTCAGGGCCTATCGTATGGTACTGCACCTTGAAGTCTCTGAGACGAGTAGAAGCTGCCTCAAAATTGACGGGTGTGGTGTCAACAAGGTCACAAAGAGCCACGTCGTTGTGATCATGACTCTGAATCATGTTGAGAACCTCCTCCGCCAGTTCGAAACTGGTACCAAGTCCCACAATTGCCAGGCCATGCCGTTTTAGACCGACTGAAGAAACGATGTCAAGCAAACGCGGGTCCTCGGTGAGATCCTCGGGTTGAAAGTGCTCGATGTCAGCATGCCAGCCAAGTTCGTAGCATATCTCCCGAGGATTAGACACCAGTGCTTGATCCTGTCCCATATGACGAAAGCTTTTCAGCTCTAATCCGCAGGCCGACAGAACTCGCGTGCCCCCTCCCAGGACATTTAACTCAGAAAAGGCGGTGCGGTACTGGCTCCTGACAATGGACGTGTCAATGTCCAAAATGGACCCAGGCGTCTTCAGCGTAGAGCAGACACTGATCAACAATTCGTCTATGCGTACGGGCATGATGCTGCCAGGACCGAGACGGCGAATCCCGATGGGCAATGCCGAATGGAGGATCGTATCCAGTGTGGAAGGGTGGATGACGTGGGGCCGCTGAAAGTTTCCCGGCATGACGCTTTGGACGTCCTGGACTTTCAGCACAGAAACTGCGCTTGTGAAATCGGAGGCCATCTTGATTGAGCTCAAGCCAGCAAAGGTTGGACCATAGGTATTACCTACAGCGGACAGCTCCCTGTAAAGGTCGTGTTGGAGCACGACTTGGTGATGGGGTGCAATTTTGAGCGATTCCAAGCACTGCTTTTGTAAGATTGTTGTCGGGTCGTTCTCCGCCCAAATGCCTTCAACAACACCGCTAGCATGCTCATACCACTTCTCGTCGTCCGAGAACGCCATGACAGAAAATGTGAAGGACAAGTTTGGGCTTGGACGTGGCTTCAAGCTTAATTGAATTTCGACCCGCTGCGTTTCAGGCACTACGAGTGCCCTGTCAAACGAGACATCGCGAAGAACCACTGTATCCAAGGATCGAACCGGATAACGCTGGCGAGCTAGTTGGGCTACGCCTTCGATAGCCATACACAGGTATCCAGTTCCAGGAAAGACAGTCAAGTCGTCAACAACGTGGTCCTTGAGCCAAGGCAGAGTGGCCATGCTGATGAAGTGGCGCCACCGAGGCTCAAGATCCGTTCCATCGAGTGCAGGTACCCCTAGGAGGTCATGATATGGCTCTTTCCTCTGGCGGTGCGCCTTTGATATCCGTGACTCATGCCAGTGCTTCGTTGAATGATCCCAAGCATACGGAGGAAGATCGTGTCGTACTAAAGCCGTGTCTGCACTTGGAGCGAGCGCAGACACTGCGTTCCAGCATATCGAGACACCACTCTCGAACAAATGACCACAAAATGCCAGAGTACTTTCTGACGCATTCATGCCTCGCTTGATCGGTGCCAGATATTTGATCGTCGCTGCGGGAACGTTGAGCTCCTGGAGGCTTTGTCGAACCGGACCCTTTAGTGATGAATGAGGGCCGATCTCAACGAACAAGTCCTGGTCACCAGACCTCTGGTGATGTGTGTGCAGTTTTTGAATTGCCGCCGCGAAACGAACAGGCGAAGTCAAATTGGAGACCCAGTAATCTGTATCGAACCCTGATGCGCGAACTTCACCTGTGACAGACGATACGAAAACGATATCGCTGCCCTCGCTCTCCACCTGCAATACACCTTGCTCAAGACGTTGTCGATAGTCTTTCGCCACGAAGCTCATGTGGTGAGAATGGTAAGCAGTGTCGACGGCCAGAGGGCGGTTGAAAATGCCACCGTCCGCCGCCAAGCGCTCTGACACCTCCTGAACAGCGTCAGCGTCGCCTGATATTGTCACACTTCGAGGACTGTTCACACACGCCACAGTCGCCTTTCCTTTGGTGAGACCAATCAGATATTTCGCGACCTGTTTCTCGCCGAGCCCCACAGCTAGCATTGCTCCGGGTCCCAGGCCTCGACCCTTGACTGCTGCTGCCATGAAACCACGATGGTAGGAGATCCTCATAGCAGTTTCTAGCGACAGAAACCCGGCCGCATAAGCTGCCGCTATCTCACCGCTTGAGTGGCCAAGAACAGCGTAGGGCCTAACCCCTTGCGCACGAAGCAGGGCAACCAGCGCAATTTGTATCGCTGTTGTTGCCGGCTGGGCTATCTCGGCCTCATGCAGGCGAGACTCTGTGCTCTCACGAAGGATCTCCGTCTCAAGATTCCAGCCAGCACCGAGTTTGTAGAGTATGTCTCGACATGTGCGGATCGAACGGCGGAAAACGGAGGACGGTGTTGTCGTTTCCAGTATCAGCTCCCGACACATACCGGCCCATTGAGAACCCTGTCCAGTGAAGATGAAGAATATGTCGGGTTTCTTTGGCACAGGGTACGGTATCTTAGCTAGCCCTTGGCTGAATTTGCTGAGCAGAGAATCACGATCGTGCGCTACGGCACTAAACCTGTAGGGCAAGGCGTTGCGGCGGTGCAGGAGGGTATAGGAAAGGTCCGCCATCGACAGCTCGTTCTCTCCGCGCTCAGTCAGCCATTCGAGGTGAGACCTGATCACATCTCCCAGAGAAGCCGAACTGTTGGCAGACAATGTAAACAAACGAGGACACGCCACGTCTTTTGTGCCTGAGACCAGCGGCCCGCGTTCCAAGATGGCACATACATTGGAGCCACCGAACCCGAAGCAGTTAAGGGCTATGCGCGGAGGCGTTCCAGACTTTTTTTGAGGCAGAGAAACGATATCTTGGGGGATATATATGCCATCCAAGGACAGCCCGGGCTTGGGTTTGGAAAAGCCCGCGACAGGAGGAATCATCCCGTGATCGAGGATTGTTACTGCTTTGAGTATGGCAGCTAGGCCGGAAACACACTCGGCATGGCCAGTAGCTCCCTTCATAGAACCAACACATAGTTCTCTGGGGCGGTTCGCGTCGTCCAAAAAGGTTTCTCTGATTCCACGCATCTCCTCGGTGTCACCCGTCACGGTCCCTGTTCCATGGGCCTCGACATAGTCGATATCGTTGGGCGTCAAGCCGGCACGAGGCAGTGCTGTCTTCATTATTGCTGCCTGAGCATGGTAGCTTGGGAAAGTGATGTTCTGCGGGGTGAATCCGTCCTGCCCCGCCGCGGTACTGCGTATAACTGCTCGTACAGGGTCCCGGTGACGAATTGCGTCGGCTAGCGGTCGTAGAATGAACACAACGACACCCTCTGCTCGGCCATATCCGCTGCCACGGACATCAAACGGATAGCTTCTACCTGTGCTGCTGACTAGGTGAAGGCTGCTAAGCCCAGTGAGCTGATCTGGTCCCATTATCAAGTTGGTCGCAGCCACGATAGCTGTTGTCGACTCGCCGGACTGGATGCTTTGACAAGCTTGGTGTAGCGCGGTCAAACCACCAGAACACGCCGTGTCCATAGTTATGGACGGTCCACGAGCATCCAGCACATGCGAGAGCCGATTTGACAACAACGCTTTCTCCGTGCCAATGCCATAATGAGTCGGCACATTGAGCGGATCTCTGTCGAGCTGACGCTCATAATCTGTCGGGAAACAGGCCGTGTAGACAGAGGTTGCTGTCCCCGCAATGTCTTGACGTGTGATACCACCGCTCTCCAAGGCCTCCCATGTGAGCTCCATCAACAACCTCTGTTGTGGATCCAAGGCTGCTGCTTGCGCTTTTGAAAATCGAAAGAAGCTGTGATCGAAGTCCCGAATGTCCCCGGATATGAAATGACCACCAGGATGATTGTTCGTGCCGTTAGGATTATCTGGATCAGGGTGGAAAAAGGCCTATGTCTTGTAAGTGATGTGTGTCTATCAAGCAAAGAAGACCATCATGTTTCAGTCAACCTACCTCTCCATTGAAGCGATCTGCTGGTACCTCCGTCCATGCCGACTGGCCACTTGCCAGTAGTTTCCAAAGTTTGTCGACATTGTCGGCGCCACCAGGAAGACGGAAAGCCAGTCCGACCAAGGCAATAGGCTGGTTCACGGGTAGGTCTCTGATGTCTCCCATACCTACTTATTTCCCGTGTGCTCTGAATCCTGATGGCGTCTGACTGTGTACTGGGTGTTAGCAATTGCAGCTAGTTGCCACCGATTCTGAGCAATATGGTGACCGGTCTGGGAACGTTCATTCAAGGTTAGCAACTGACACCCGGTCGAGTGGAAGAGATTCCTCACATGAGTCCTTGAGTAATGATTGCCTATTGCTCTTGTTGCAGCCTTCCACTTCCCAGATGTGACAGATTTGTGGAAACCTAGTATTTTCGGGTTGCAAAATCCGCCTGGGAACGTCCCTGCGTAGGAGTGGTGATGTCGGTTGCCAACAGTACAAGGCTTACCCCAGGGCTTAGGGTCAGCACGGAGTACTGTAAATGTTGTAAGGGAGTCAGACGGAGTTGACTCTGTGGGTACTTCGTGCGCGCTAATTCAGTCCCGCCATCTTTCAGCTCGTTGTGTGGCCAGTTGCCCTTCCTTGCGCACAAAAAATTCAATAGTCCACTTTCCACAAACGTTCGACTCTGTAAGAAGTACCGCTCCGGCGTCTATGATTCTTGAATGCTGCACTCGTACGGAGTATGTCCCCGTTCGTCCTTGCAGTGTAGGGCCTCAGCGAATTCCTTGCCACAGTATCCTGCATCTATCAGAACACCGCCCGACCCGCACCCGCCCCCGGGGAAGCCATCCCCTAGCCCCCTTTCTCCCGGCACTCCCCCGCCCACCCACATGTGCAGTTATTCGCACACGCGTGCGCAACACAAACACTTACCTGGGCCGTCCACGAAGAAGAGTGAGTGCAGGCAGACATACACTATAGAGTACATGGGATGTTCTTGCCTCTCGTAGTATTCAGATAGCTCTTACTTGCATCAATTTGCAGGCGACATACAAGCACATTCGAATCTTAGATCAGAATTACAAAATGTGCGATTCAATCCGAATTGATCCACTCGCACACCCATTTCGTCATCCAGTCGGCATTCACGGCTTGCATAGCACGAAGTGCAGCACTCTCAGCAAGTGAGTGCGTGACATCCATCGGCTGCGCCTTCTGTTGAATATTTGCCTCGCCCTGAACCCACAAAACACTGCGGTAAAAGTCGAGCAGCTTTAACGCGCCCTGAAAGTGTGCATGGGACGATGCTTCGCTGCCAGCAACCTCCTGCTCGTGCTCACTCAGCCGTGTCAGCCACGTGGCCGCATCAACGATCTCGGGTGCTTGAGCTTGACCAGACGCAGTACTCAGTTTCTGTAGCGACTCTGCGATAGATGGAAGTAACGACTGCCAAGTTGTAGTTCGCGGGTTCCGCAGATGGAAGACATTTGCGCCTCTCTGCTCATGTCCTTCGGGCTTGCACACCGCCAGCTCGACTAGTACGTCAGCTAGTATGTCTGCCGGGACCCAGTCAATCTCAGAAAATGGACCGATGTTGTCCGGCAAACAATCAATAGCTCGCGATCCGATGACAAGGCTGGGAATCCACTCGTTTCGGTTCCATTCGCCTGGCTGACGAACCGCGCCCGCAACCTGACCAACCCGAATGATCGTGGTAGATAGTCCCAGTTTCTCCGCTGCAGCATTGCACAGCAACTCGGAGAGGAACTTGCTTTGAGCATAGCCATTGGCGTAGGGAACCTCGAGTGCTGTCAATACGTTTTCAGGCACCGGGGCGCCTTTGGTAGCAAATCCGCCCACTGCCCCCACCGACGATATGAAGACGACGCCTGCTGTACGACCCGTAGTTGTCTCTGATGCGAGACGAATCAGGTTACACATTCCCGCCAACTGTGGTTGAAACGCGAGTAAACCGAGATTGAAGTTCACCGGCCAAGCGTTGTGTATGATCAGACCCACGCGAGCTTGCAAGTTCTCGTAAACGGATTGTCCAAGTCCGAGACGAGGTTGACTGAGGTCTGCATGAAGGAATGTTGCCCGTTGGTCGAGACGCTGCGCATCCATCTTGATTCCTGCTGAGGCCAGACGTGACTCTTGTGCCTTGCGACCACCATCCCGGCCACGGTTCAAGCAAATAACGTGCTCAATATCGGGATGATCGAGTAGTTTTCGGAGTACATGCGTGCCTACTGTGCCAGTGGAGCCCGTCAAGACCACCGTTTTGGGTCCAGTCTGGGCCCCTTTTTCAGCGGGCAAAGAGTTAGGCTTTCCAATTTGCTGGATGAGCTCGCTATACGTTGTCAACAGGGACTCCATCACCAGTGTGTCGTCGTCCTTGATACCATTGCTGTTGGTACTTGGTAGCAGAGCGGCCTGCAGCTGCGATATGGTCGGGTTGGAGTAGATCGTGGACAGTCCTAGATCAGGGCGCTGGAGACCACGCCTCAAGCTCCGTAAAAGCTGAAGCGCCATTAGAGAATCCATGCCTCGCTCGAAGAAGCTCTCGTTGTCGTCCTGTTGACGAGAGCCCCTGAGTTGTGTCTCTGCACTGGCCCAACCTGCTAAGTTGTCCACGCTTTCCTTAATGAAGCGGCAGATGCGTTCATCACCAGATAGATTCGCTGGTGCAGAGATTGCAGTCTGGTCGTGCGCAGTCTCATCATTGATTATATCCGCGTCCTCATAAAGGCGGTCGATCTTAGCAGCATATTGCTGTATGCTGGCAGCACGCTGAATGGTGCCCTTTCCAGCTCTTATCAGCGGACGGTCGGCTGGCAGGATGAGGATCAAGGCCTTCTCAATACGCGCATGTGCAGGCGCTGTCTTGTTAGCTTCCTGGACACTTGGCCACACACGTTCAATGGTTTCAGCCTCTTGAGTAGTGGCCATAGATCCGATGGATGCTGGCATCTCTATCAGCAGAGCAGCCTGGAATCGCCCCGTGCCAATGACAATAGCACTAGAAATTTCAGAGTTGCTGGCCACTATATGCTGTTCCATCGATATGGGATTCGTCTTCTCGCCATTCAAAAAGACGATGACATCGTCAGCCCGGCCACGCCAGCACCATGCGTCCGGAACTGTTGGATGCGGCTGGAAGAGATCGTTGGTGCGGTACTCGTCCCAGTCTTCTTGGCCGCGGATGCTGAAAGGAACCTGATGTTGTTGGAGCCTCTTATTCTTCCGTACAACAAGCTCATAAGAGTCCTCGGCAACCTTGTCGTACACCGCACCAAGACATGGGTGGTAGCGAATATAGCGCCAATCCTGTGGGCCGAGTCCCGGTGGCTTCAATTGTTGGGGCAGACCACATTCAGTCGCGCCCCACCAGCACCTCAATGGGATAGAAGCTGCGACACGATCGCCAAGAGCCTGAGGAAGATCGCCTCCCGCATACAGTATGACCTTGAGATGCTTCGCGCAGCGAGAAAGCAGGTCGGGTTTCTGCGCGAGCTCCACAACTACCGATGGCACAAGGAATGCGACTTCGGCCGGTGTCTGCTCCAAAGCTTCGAGCAGACCCTGCGCGGTGACAATGCCAAGCGCAGCTGGGGCGATGGGGACAGCTCTGAAGGTGATGGCCCAGAACAGGTACATGGCGAGGCCGGCTCCATGAAATGACGGCAATGTCGACAGAATTCGTTTGCCCCATAACAAGTCCTCCACGGATTCAGCTCCTGGCTGGATCGAGTGGTCCGCCATACTGCAAGCTTGGTGCCGTGCTGCAGATTCCAGGGTCCAGACCTTCGGCTTGGGCATGCCAGTGGAACCTGATGAGTGTCTGCAGAGGAAATGCACAAGTCAGCATCTCCATCTGTCCTTGCACAGGAGCCTCATACACATACATGATGAAAAGCGGGTCCAGTCGCCCTTCTTCAAACGACTTTTCGTAGACAAACAGCGGGTGCTGCTTCGCCAAAAGCTCGTCGACACTCGGAATGGTGAGTTGAGCCGGGCGTGGATCGACAGCCTCGAGGATCGCCTTTGCTGGCGGCGGCGTAGGGCCGGTTGTTAGCAGTGTCCGGCATTTTAGAGCCTTGAACAATGCCTGATGTGCGGCTGGGCTGTTTCGCGGCGAGGTCAAGAACAGCTGGTGATGGCATTAGCATACTTGCAAGAAGGGACTGGTGGGCATTAGTCTCACGCCATAACCCGTTTTGATCGAGGCGAAAACCAACGCCGTGAGGCGAACGTCGTTAGGCCCGAGGTAAGTCAAGACTTGCTGGCCGGACACCTCGCTCAGCCCGACATGTTCTCTGATCCACCAAGCAAGGCCATTGGCCACGTTTGCCAACTGGGCGTAGTCGATGGTACGGAATCCCTCATCGTAGGAAGCCGGCGCTACAGGCCAAAGACCGTAAGGTGCGTTGGGCTGCTCATGCGCAAGACGGTCAACAGTCTGCGGCAGCAGCTCCCGCTCCTTCCAGTTCGATAGGTGCTTATGAGTCATGCTTGATTGATAGATGACACATCAAAGCGAGTACCTGAAGTGAAGATTGGCGACGCATTTCTGTCTCGCTTTTGGTGTTTGTATGACATGCTTTGCCAAGCAGTCCCACATCAGATACGTAAGTCGTATTTTGAGGAGTGAAGAGGCACAGCAGACGGAGTTATGGACTCCTTTCTGAGGGCACGAATACAGGGCACGATGTAACTTCAGACCAGGTCCACGCTGTGTGGACGGAGTACACGGGAAGCTTCGATAACTCCGCATTGACCTGGTACTCCATTCGCACCTTTCTGCGGGTGAAGTGATGGAACTCAATTGTCCCACAGCATAGCTTACCCATGAATCAACTTGAACGGGGCGGTTCAACTTATCAAGTTGAGATTGCTGGTACTCCGTACGCTAGCAGAGATCTACGATACCTACCTAGGTACTGTACTTTGTAGGTAGTATACGGAGTACAAGAATACCTTCTAAGTAAAATCATAGCGCAGAAACGCTATAACTATAGCGTATATGCGCTACAATTATGGCGCTTTAGGGCCCGGAAAAGCTGAACGGTACCTGTAGACTAGGTAATGTTGGCTTGTAGCACCGTTCCAGCGGACCGGACCAGCGAGCCACTTTCTGCTGAATGCCCATTTTGACACGCGTTTTCGAACGGCCTGACTGGACGGAAGTGGAAATTGGCTCTGAACGCACCGAGGGTTGATGTTTTCGGGGCTGCAGAAAAGCCGCATTGCTGGCCCTGGCTCATGTTTATAGCACCCTGTCAAACTGAAACAATCTACGTACAGTAGGTACCTAGGTAGACACTCGAGGTCCTAGATATAATTCGTATCGACGTGGACCGAGGCTCACGTAGAGAGTAAATAGAACCAAGATGAAGATGCCTACTAAGTATTCTGGCTACCTGCATTTTTTTTAACATCCAAGGACTTTCGGTGCCTGAGTGTCGCTTAAAATTGGGAACCTCACGAACGTGATATCAAAGTGTCCCTCTCAGAACTGGTCCACCATCATTCAGAGCCTGGTTGCTATGTAGAGTTTTTGTTGACACTGCGAACACTGAACTTTCAACAAACTTTGTACAATGTGTACTCGCTAGTCTTCTAACCTTGACACATCGCTGAGGTGGCAAGTGGTAAACGCTTGATCAACATTGAATATTATCTTCGACGACCATTCGTCATAATTCCGTATCGTCAAGAGTCGATCCACCGTCGGTTGTTTGTATATGTGTGGAAGCATGTCCAGTTCCTGGAGAACCACCGGCAAATCAAAATCGCTGATTGTACTGCATATCGCCGTCGTGCGTGTCATTCCAAGACAGCTGGACATTGGTAGTCTTGATGATACCAGATGATGGCGCTCGAGAAGTCTCCACGTGCTCCTCTTCAAGATACTGATCACAGAGCTGCTCAAATACAACATCATTCTTTGTGTAGCGTGGCAGCAAGATGCCTTCATCCGGTTCCTGGGGATAGTGCAAGGTTGGTAGCTTCGCTCGCTTCGGGATCGACGCTGCTGAAGGGCCAATCCCAGAGGACTGGCCTGTCCATCGGCTCGCTCTTGTGGTGTCGATCTTGGGGCTGAGTTTTTCGAGGAGAGGACGATAGGTCATGAGACTCGCTGCGATGAGGTAGATGCCTGGCTCAGCCAGTGTATATATGTATAGCTCCACAGCGTTCCAAGTGGCGTCGATGAACGAGTTCGTGTTGTTGAAACCAAGAAAGCGCAGTATGGAAGCAACAACGCCACTGATTTGTCAAGAGTCAGCAAAAATCCACCTTACCAGACATCCTGTGTCATCGTCATTCACATGGATCCACTTACATTGAGCCAAGCACGAATGTGACAGACAGCGCGATCTTTACCTGCCGTGAGGTTTGCAACTTCCAAACTATTGGCAAGGGAAGAACAAGGAGTACGAAGTCGGTTACGATGTTTGGGAAAGTGCTCCAGACATAGAATTTCTCCTTGTCGACGCAATGCGTGGCCTGAACCGCCGGTGGAGCCCAGTTGGTATCAAACGGTTGACACGCCGCCAGCCCTGTTATGACAGAGGCAACAGAGGTGAGGATCATGATACCCGCAGTAACGCAAAGAATGATGAGTACACTCCGCTGAGGGAACAGAGCCCGGTAGAAAACGCAGATAGCGAGTTTGGACAAGCTGATCGTGAGCCAGTACCAGCAAGATGTGGCGACCAAATATTTGAAGAAAACGGTCACATATTCCGGGCGCGTCTCGAGGATCCATTCCTCATGGTACCCGACGCCCGCTTGTTTGATGCTCCCTGAATGTGGTCAGTACATAGCGTCTGGCCATACCGCCCGCTTGACCCTTGGAAGACGCACCTATGCAGAGGCCGGCTGCAACAAATTGTCCGAGCAAAGACAGCACAACTAAGACATCATCGATGCCGAAACGACGGGGTGTCAAACTGCGAGCATAAAATCGCAGCGCCACCAGAATTATCTGAAGTGGCGTGAATATGGAGACAAAAATGATGAGGCGATAGCCAATGAAATCTGGACTTGCTGACATCATGGGCACTTGCCCTCTGGCGATGAGATCTGGATGATAACCTGGGAGTCGTTCGCTCTCGCCGATGAGTGAAGTGCCGATGATATTCAAAGAGAGGGTCTCAGTAACGTGCAGAACTTGACGACCCGGTCCATGAAGAACGACACAAAAAAAAAAGTGTTCGAAGCTGCCCAGGTGGAGTGCTCAAGTGGCGAAGTACTGTACCTAGCAATACCACAACATGGCCCATTTGATTAACCCAGACCCTGGCGGCCGCGCTTATCGTGTTCTGCAAATCATCCGAAAGCCAAATCCTTCTCGGTTGAGTTGATTTCTCCCTTATCATCCAGTGCCAGACTGCGGTTGCACTCGGTGACTCCTGGTTGGGGTTGCGCTGAAGGCAGTGTTCCGTATGCATACGAGAAACTAGCCAAGGTCTTCTACTAAGCACTTGAGCACTGCATGCATCAAAAATAGACTTGCCACTCCGAGTATGGAACAAGGGTCAAACCAACTACACCCAACTCCACGGACACACTCTGCCCGTGTGGTGGGTGGAGTTGGCGGTGCGTTGGTTCATTTTCGGGCTCTAGCTGGTTGGAATGGGATTCCGTACAACTCCCATGGATGAATATTCCGGTTCGCCACCCTATGGCCCACAAATTTGAAGTACTTCCATCGCCATACAACT
Source organism: Ophiognomonia clavigignenti-juglandacearum (assembly GCA_003671545.1). Classification (NCBI taxonomy): domain Eukaryota; kingdom Fungi; phylum Ascomycota; class Sordariomycetes; order Diaporthales; family Gnomoniaceae; genus Ophiognomonia; species Ophiognomonia clavigignenti-juglandacearum. Next base: position 14,167 of record PYFS01000149.1, on the reverse strand, counting down.
TTTTGGTGTGCTTCAGGTTGCGATCTACGTGGTTCCGTGTTGATTGCGAGTCCGCCCATTCCCATGCCCATTCTCATTCATCGTGCCTGTGAAGCCGCACGGTGGCGAACCGGAATATTGATCTCTGGGAGTTGTAGATGTAGTAGGCTATGTGGGTCCATTGAATGATTTCCCGTCTAGGAAGGTATGATAGGTACTCCGCTCAAGTTTTCATTCAAAGTTCCGGCCCCATCAGGATGACGGCCATCCTTTGAGTCGCTGCGTAGGTGTCTCTTTGGTACCTATTCCATTTTCTCCGATAAACAATCGAGATCAGTGGTTTGACTTAAGTCGGTAGTGTGGTATATAATTACCTAGGTAGCTGGCGGCCGGGTTGCTGCGACGTGCTGGCCAGGCTTAGGCACGAGCATATACCAAAAAACAGTTACGCGGCGTCAGGGCGGCAAGATTTTCCTTGGGTTACAATAGCATGCTGACGCTGCATATGCCTGAGCAGGCAGCAGTCATGCAGCTGGAGATCTTGTTCTCCCTTAGATGGGTACATTAGATGGGTATACCCAAAATTTCACGTCAACGGTCCTCAAGAGCGTCAGATAAAATAGCGTACGTCCTCAGTCCAGAAATGACGATATGCATCTACACCTTCCAGGAATTGATATTCAGAATCTTCAGCAGACAGGGCCGCACATCAAGTATTTCTGTGGCACAGAAAATGCAGGTGTGAATCAGCTCCACATTTCAGACAATCCGAACACTTGCATGACAACCAAATTCTGTAGGGCGAGCAGGTACTGGACGTGTGAACCTAATAGGTGGCGAATCTGAATATCAATCCCTGAGAGTTGCATTATGACCAGCTACACATCACAGGATGTGAAGCAGTGTGGCATTCGATCAAGACTAGTTCAAATGGGGCATTGTCTCCGCGAGGTCGCAAACTGCGGCACAGCACAGGTTCGATGTTGCGGTGATGGATTTCCTTACATTAGGCTTTTCATGCTGACCACCAACAACCGATTCTTGATTAACCTGTGCATGGCTCTACTAGCTACTGCACTGTTGCGACTGACGGTGAGTATCTTGCACCTCAAATGCCCTTGCTTGACCAACGCCCGGGACTCGGATCGGTTCCTCAGGCTTACTAGCGACTGAGTACCCTACTTTTAGGGAGATATCACGTGGTATTTGTACGCATTGCTCATCGCTTGGTTCGGCGTAGGCGCTTATGTTAAGCGCCGTTAGCGCCCGGCTGTTGTCTACCCCTGGTCTGGTTTTGTGCTCGAGGTACCCTATTGACAAGAACGAGCTTATCATGGTGGTAAGATTTAAAGGCCGGCGTTATACTTTGGCCAAGAACGCTTGTAGTGCTTATTAGTTCATAGGCCGCCTCCCTGACCGTCTGGATAATCGGATGCACGCAGGCCCAACGTTGGCAAAAATGTCCTGCCCACCTGGTTCGAGACTTCGTACCTATGTAGGTACTAATGCTCCCGTGCTAGTGAATCCTTCCACTTTATTTCAGTAAGCGCCCAACTTATAATATAGCGTGTTCCTCGCGGCTATGCTCCAGGATTGTCCTTCCAGAGATTGGCTACCGTTGTTTGTTCTTGTTACCTAGGTACAGTACTCCGTACATGTTGCGACATTCGCAATCATCGGCTGGGATCCCAGTTCCAAGATGTGGGCGATGTCACCTCAGGTAGTACTGTGGTAAATAATGTTTCTACGACTACAGGCATCCCTAGGGACACAATTAAACCAGGGGTGAGTAGTAAATGGGGAGCTTCCATTGACGATCTTGAATTTGAAGGGGCCAGCTGATTCTCCAGATCCGCGGTTGCCGTCGTTTCTGAGATACCTAGGTACATCCATATGCTGCGTGCTTGCGGGCCATCAAGAGGTCCCTGCCGCATGGGCGACTCCCATAACCAGGCCACGCTGATATTCTTGTAGGTTCTAAACGGCACCAAGGATTCCTCCATATGTCACACCTTCCAGAAAACACAACCATGGAGGCCATCGTGGCTGAGAGGAGCATATCCTCCGCACACCGTCCTATCCAGCGGAAGATGCCAAAGACAGGCAATTGGGGTCCAGCCGAAGATGATCGGCTGCGCCAGGCTGTTTCCCGGTACGGACACCGATGGATTCTTGTCGCCAACGAAGTGGGGACCCGGAATGGGGACCAGTGTGCGAAACGATGGAAAGACAAGCTGAATCCGCTGTTGGATCACAGCCAGTGGTCGCCAGAAGAGGTAATTGTCCATGGATATTTTCTCTCCCAGTCACACACAGCACATGTCCTGGTAGACTCAATCTCAGTCACCGCTGTACGGCTTTAGCTGTTTGTGCTTCCACTCCCGTTTACTAATCCTTTTGATGCGTTGATCTCGCAGGATCAGCTCCTTATGAGCCTAGTGGAAACCTACGGCCACAATTGGAAGTTCATCGCCAAAAATCATTTTCAGTCACGTGCGCCACTTGCGCTGAAAAATCGCAATGCTCTCATAATTCGGCGACTGCAACGCCGGGCACATGAGGAACTTGAACAGCAAGCCATTATCGACGGTCTTGAGCAACTTCGGAAAGACCGTGGTCCAGGCAGTACCTCATCAGCCAGCCGTACCTCGTCCTGTTTGGATATATCGCCGCTGTCATCACCCGCAAGTGCCGTCGCCAACAACGCTGATGTGCGACCATTCCTCGATGACAAGACCCAGGGAACGCCTCATCACACATCTGGGCTGTTGAGTGATATCGAAAGCGACTGTGGAGCCCAAAGCTCCTCGTTCATATCCGGGAGCGTGTCCCTCAGCGACTCGGCGCCGGCTTGCACTCGCATGAACCATACAGCGCGGGCCGAAATCTCACCCACACCATGGGAAAACTTTTCCTGGCTGCAGAATTTCGGACTCGCAAGTGACCCAGAAAATACGACAGTTGAGGAGAAATCTTTGCTTGGCATTACCCCCAGTACTCAGCGAAACGGACAACATGTTCCGCAAGGGGCCGCCACTGACGGCGGTTTTGTCAGTTCGGACAGCTTGGAGGCCAATGGCAAAGACCAGTCTGAGCCATGTGGTATAGAGTACTCGGTAACCTGCCCTCGCGGCAAGGTGAAGGCTGTTGCGAATCATTTGTTGAATGCCGGCGTCTCAGAAATAGCCGAGAGGACATCTGAAAGTGACTACATCACAATAAAGTTGCGATTTGTCGTGTGATTACTAAGTAGACAACGATATACACAAAAATCTACGAGTATATTTCTTCAAGTGTACTTGAACCAACTGAGCATCAATGCTGAGCATAATTGCTTGAACTGTCTACGGGAGCGAGTCGTTCTGTTCTCGCGCGCAGGGATGTTGTTTTTGCAGCAACGCGACGGAGTAAAATACATGTACAAACCTACCTACTGTATAAGTAGGTGTATTTAGCGCGACTCGATCTGTCTGTCTCTCTCAGAGCCTTTCTGAATAGGTACATTCCACGAAAGTGACAGTGTATCGCCGTCAAAGTTTGAGCGCTTCCTTCAATTCAGACTTCGTGTTCCTTCCCTGCCGAGGCCCGCCAAGATTTTGCTCGACCGCAGCCTTGCCATGCCAAGACATTTGACTTAGACAAGGCTGTGGATCACTACACACATCGGCGCCGGAGAACCACAGATTGCAACGGAGGAACTCGTCTTGTCTGATACATCCATCTGTGAGAAAGGCGAACACATGAGCAGTTGATAGCAGGACTAGTGTCTAAACAATGCAGTACCATATGCTCAGGGCAGACCTATGATCATCTCAGAGTACAACCATCTTGCTCTCCTGATGGTCACCTGCTACCCATGTAGCCAGGTAAGTAGCGACCCCGAGGAGTCAACCACTCGACTCCGTAGAGTACAGCCATTCTACTCCTTCCAAAAGTACAGCCATCTGATCCCCGGATGGCTACCTGCTATCCGCGTAGCCAAGTAAGGAATGGCGACTCGACTTCTTCCAGCAGAATCCCTCGGCCTACATCGGCAGTATCCCATCAGCATCATACGCCTCCTCCATCTGCGCCTTTCTCTCGTCCATATCCTTTCAGTAGGCTACTTCGGCCTGCATCCGCGGTTTCTCAGCATCACCCGCATCCCACGTCTACTCACCATTATCCACATGCCACGTCTACTCACCATCACCGGCATCCCACGTCTACGCCCAGTTTTGACTCGACACCTCCCAGTAGAGTCACTCAGCCGACATCAGCAGTTCTTCAGAATCACTCGCTCCCCACCGCTACCTCTGGTCCTTACCCGGCTCCTCTCAATAGACGCCCTCGCGCCCCATCGGCAGTCTCTTATCATCATCCGCCAGTCACCACCAACCCACAAAACAATCTACAGGCCTACTACTCTCCCTACCCTCAAGCAGGGTCGCAGCAAGTTCAAACCCCTTCTGTGTCCAACTCAACGAGACCAACAAAGTTGCCGCGACCTATGGGACTTCCGCCAAAGCCACCCCCACCAAGTCAATAATACCGCCAGCTTCCATACTCAAGACCGGAGGTAAGCGAAAAGCGGAAGACGTCCATGAAGCACAGCTTGAGAAGAGGATCAAAGCTGGGGCTAACTCTAAGTCTGAGAACGGCGCAAAGAACTTAGTACATGGAGGCACAGCTGCCGCGCCATCAACAGCTGTTCAGCCTGAAGTCTCTACCAACCCGAAGGTAGTTTCTGAAGTACCGTCGACCCGGATGGAAAAGAATGCCAGAGCAGGTACTGATTCTGACAACAACGCGAAGGACGCAGCACTTGGAGGCAAAGGCGCACTCAGTGATGGGCTAAGCGAGAAGAACAACCCGCAGAACAAAATGCAGAAACTCAAGCGCAAGCTTCTGGAGAGCAGACAGGTGGTACTAGCGGCTCAGCTTGAAGCGTCTACCAAGCCAAAGTCGACTTAAGCACTAGTGGACTTGAAGAGCTGTCATCAGTGACAGTGGCTGCGGGCATGGAGGAAATGCACTTTTCTGGTGCTAATGTAATTAGTATGTCCTCTTATCAAAGCTTGGGTAGACCGAGAAAGGGCTAGAGGACTTGATCAGTGTACCAAGCAAATCCTGTGCGATTGGTGGCTTAAACAGCACTGAGCTATGTAATTTTACTCTAATAATTCTCGAGCAACCACATCCATTCTTTCAAAATCTTTGAGAATGGCAGCCTTTCTCTCGTCGTTCCTCAGCCTGAAGACCACCTGTGGATTCACAGGCGTAGTCACCACTCCATCCTGGAACCCCGTCTCGATGCTCACATCCAACCCTTCCGGACCCGGCAGCAGAGCGTATGCCCACACTAGCTTCGACACCGCAAGCATAACCGCCACGAACGCAAACTGCTCCCCCGGACACTGTCGCCGACCAGACCCAAAAGCGTAGAGTGCCCTCCTCCCGCTCGCCTCCATCTCCTTGGCCCGCGCAGCCGACATCACACCATACGCATTCCCCAGAAACCGCTCCGGAAAAAACTCCTCAGGTCGGTCGTGATCGGTCTCGTCGCGGTGAATCGTCCACGCATTCGCGATGAAACTCGTTCCCGCCGGGAACACGTAGTCGCCCACACGGTCCTCTTTGGCTAAGACGTGCGGCAGCGCGCTGGGCGTCGTCGGGCGCCATCGCAGTGTCTCAGACCAGCATGCTTTCAAATATGGCAGCGATTTGATGTGCTCTGCTATCGGAGCCGAGTTTCCAGCAACGGCATCGACTTCCTGCTGCACTTTTCTGAGGACGGCGGGATGAGCTGCTAGGGTGAGGAGGAGGCTCTTGATAGTGGCTGCGGTGGTGTCGACGGCGGCACCCACAGCGGCTTGTCCAACAAAAGCTAGCTCTGTATCTGTGAAGTGCTCAGTTCCGTTTCCGTCGCCGGGAGTGCTCTGCTGGTGCAAGATCGAGGCTATCAAGCTCACGAACCCGACAGATGACGGCTCGCGCTGGAGCTGCTTTAACTGCTTCTGTCCGCCGCGAAGAAAGTTATTGGCGTCAGCGATCATATGCCTCCGAGCATCGAGTGCCTCTTTCTTCCACGGCGCCAGGAATCCGGGCATGTATCTCAGCACGGGGAAGACATCCACAGGCGGGGCTGCGCCGGGAATGATGAGCTTGAGCAGCTCCTCTTGGGCGTGGAAGAACTGCTCCGCGTAGCCCGGATCCATATCGTCCAGCCTCTCGCCACTAGTTGCGACAAGTGGGACGGCAAGGGACCAGTACCGCAAGTGTGATTCGTAGTCCTTGCCCCCGTCAAGGAGCCTGAGACTCAGCCTGCTTGCTTCTGCCTCGAGGAGGGGCGTCACTCTCTTGATGCCCGCTGTGCTAAGAATGAATTGGAAGGACTTCCGCCAGCGCTGGTAGTATTTGTCGTATTGAAGGATAGCTATCCCCTTCTCCTCGGGCCCGTAGAGTACATGCTTTGTAAGGATGTGTGAGACGGGGCGGTTGGAGTAGATGGCGCCTCGTTTGTCGAAGAGCTCGTGGACGAGCTTGGGGTTGTTGAGGATGACCAGGTTGCCAGCTCCTGTCTTGAGCCCGACCATATCGCCATACTGCTTAGCCCACTTGTGGAATTGAAGATACGGTTTTTGAACGGGGATCTGGAGAAGATTCCCAAGTCCTGGCGTGATGGGTGGTCCTGGAGGGTAAGCCTTGGGCCGTAAGGTAGACAATACCCATTGGGAGACACTGGTCAGAAACAGAATGAAGAGAGCACCCAAGACTGTGCTGGCGAGGGAGATGGATGGCATCTTGCTGCTAGGCGCTAAGTCAGCGGTGACTGCTGAAGCTGTAATGGCGATGAACTGGAGCAAACAGTGACAACTACTGAAGGACGCTGAGAGTATTCGAGCTCGGAAGCCTTGGACAGATAGGACGTCTTGGGGTTCGCGAAGACATGCAGATATTTTCCGGATTTCAGACATGTCCTTGGAAATCGGAGGTGCTCGTTGGTGTACTGCAAGTGGGCCGCAGCCAGGCTGAACAAGCATTCACATATCCACTCATCTGCATCAGTTCGTCTTGGGAATCTCCGAATCTGGACAAGACTCGGGAGCGCTATACCGGTGAGCCGGGAGGGACCAACAAGTATCATCGGACTCGCTTACCCATCGCGTGTCCATGTGGATGTGTCCAAAAGATATTGCTGTTGGTTGGGTACGGGTCACGGTACATCCACTTCAGTAGATTCTACAATTGGCCCCACCCCCCGTCGGCCTGGAGGCTGGTCCATATTCGGTCACATCCAGATACCAGGCACAATCTACCGGTGATTCGATGACTTGCGGCCAGGTTACATGGAGGAACCCAAGGGTTTGGAACCGATGCCAACTTGTTGAGCAGACGGCGCGCTCGTGCCCAGAGCGAGGGTTCAGCAGAGGCTCGGTTCGAGCTATGTTGGTACCAGAATGCAACTTCATCATCTAAAAATCTCTCTCAGTTTTCATGTTCACGAACTCGGTCGTTGACCGGCCCAACAGAATGAATCTAAACGAAGCTCGACAGGATAATCATGCCTTATCGGGCTCTACATAAATGTTGGTGGACAAATGTTTGATTGCATTTTGGATGGACTTCAGAATCCGATGGCAGTACTGTTGCATCGTGGGAAGTGAGTGTCATGGCCTCCGCGTTGTTGGTGCTGGGGGTGCGTGTGCAGAAGTTGGAAGTTGGAAGTCGTAGTGAGAGCCATCTAGCTAAAGAGACGCCACATATTTATATTCTGATCATACCACGTTGGTCAGTGTTCGTTTCCCGGATGGATAGGTATGCGAGCATCCAAACATTTCTTCAGTATGTCTTCTGTATCTGTATTTCCAGGCACCGATGGCGTTGTCACTGTCTTGTCTCCTCCAGATGGCTACGTGGTGAACTTCAACAATCCCCAGCGGGACATCGCCCTTGACCAGCAGACATGCTGGATATTTGGGACCGGCGTTTTTCTAGCATTCTTGTTTTTCTGTCAATACTTATATGTTAAAGTGGCCATCAACGAAAAAGTCGATTTTGGTAGCAGTGCGTATGCCTATCATCCAACCCCGCGTCGTCACCACTGGACATATTCAGGGTTCTAGATGCTGAAACTGACGCCTTGCTTTCGTCATCTTAGTATGCCTCGTCTTGTCTTGGGCATTGGGACTTTTCCGTCCAGGCCGGGCTTCTCAGTAAGATGCTGACCATGCCGCACACATTTTGGCGTCGCGGAGCTCATATCGCTGACACTGTGTTATTAGATACCGTCGTCACCGGCCTCACAGGGAGTCACGCATGGGAGATTTCCTTGAATCAATATAAGTACTGGAACTTGGTGAGCATCTCCTTGGTCCAAAACCCTCTATCGCAATAGCAGTCAAGGCCTAATTCACTCCAGATGACCTTTGTAACGTCCATTGTGTATACGCCAACTACCGGCCTGGCCAAGCTGTCCCTACTTTGCTTCTATAGCAAGTTGTCACCGACACGCTCTTGGAGATGGTGTGTGAGGCTTACAGCTGGGGCCTTGGTTTGCTACACGGTTGTCATCACATTCGCCATGATATTCACTTGTCGACCATTCAGCAAAAGTTACGATGTCACCATCCTTGAGGGTAGTTGCTTGAATCGGCCCGCCCTTTACATCTCCCTTGCATCTCTGCAAATCGCTACGGACTTGACATTGATTGTAATGCCGCTTCCGATGATCTTTGGGCTTCCCATGCCGCTGGCGTACAAGGTCGGGTGCAGTCTCATGTTTGCCATTGGATCGTGGTGAGTCCTTCTTCACCCTGTTCATGTCTGAATTGATCATTCAGAGGTTCTGACTTTCTTCAATAGCACTGTTATCTCGGCGATCATGAGGCTGGTCGTCTTGATTCCAACTTTGACAGCTACTGATCAAACATGGGCCCTTCGAAAACCAGTTCTGTGGATGTAAGCTGGCGCATATCGGAGAAGAAACCTATGTGCTTGATAATTGATCTTTTAACCTGACTGATTTCGGACCTAGTTGCGTAGAAGCGAATCTCCTGATCATCTCAGCCTCTCTGTCAACTCTGCGCCAACTTTTGCACCATGTTGCTCCAAAGATTCTCGGAGAGAACACCCGTCCGTCGACTAGCTTGGGGGACCACGATCTGAACGCAATGCGCACTTTCGGTGCCGGAAAGCCTCAAAGGAGGCTCGACACCTTTAGGATGACAATCGATGAGTCGGAGGACACGGCTTTGAGATCCATTGTATGAACAATTCATGATCCAAATGCAGTAAAAGTTGTAGTCTGTGGCTAATGACAACCTCATAGAGAACCTAAGCCCCGGCACCAGGCCCATACATATTCACTTGAGGTGCTGGTGGCACAACGCAGAGGTACGTATACTTAGGTAGTAGGGATCGGATACTAAGTATGTATTGCTAATCCCAGATAGCATAGCTAAATCAAGATTTGTGGACGATCTCGAGGTCGATCATCTAGATCACCGCAAACTGCTTGCAAAACCGAAGCGTCTATGTAAATGACGACCTCATACAAAACTGTACTCAAAATCCCACAAAATCATTCTATGCCAGACAGAAAAAAAAAAGACGACCGAAATCCAGACGACCCCAGCGCCCTGGGCTCATGAACACACGCTCTTCACCGGTGGTGAAAAGAGAATCTAGCAGTCACCATCGTTGACGTCGACAGTGAAGTGGAACGATCCATGGTCCTGCTCGCTTCCGTGGCTGCACCCGTTCATCTCGGTGGTGAAATAGGCAAGACAGTCGCCGTTGGTGAGGGTCCTGACGCCCATATTCGCGTTGGTCTTGACGCTGAAGTTGATGCTCTTCTGCTTGTTGGAGTTGGTGATGCAGAACGAGTTGGTCTGATCCACGCTGAAGTCGCCGACCTAGTCGAGGAACGAGTGAATTGGGTTAGTCACTTGGCAGCTGGATGAATAGAATGGGGACAAGAATCCAAGTACTCACAATCTTGCCACCCTCAGCGCAGGCCTGGGTGCGAGCGTCGAGGAGTTCATCGACGCTGCCGTACTGGGCGAAGGTGGCGCCGTCGGAGAAGCAGCCGTTAGCGAGGACAACGGGCAGAGCCGCGAGGAGGAGGGAGACAGTGGTGGTGGTGAACTGCATTTTGAAAGATGTTGATTCTTGAATAGAAAGGAGAATAAGAGATAGAAGTAAATGGGAATTTGAAAGATATTGCTTTGTAAGTGTGTTGCTGTGAATGAGAAGTGAACTGTTGATGTGATGAGGAATCAGAATCTCAGAAAACGAGACTCCATTCGCACATATATATACTCGAGCTCGACATCTTCGAACTAGCTGGAGAGTCCATGAACAACTCTTGCCCTGAAACTATGAAACTCCCTCGTAGGCCTGTCTGCTTCAGGCCATGGGGCCACGATCCTCTGCAGCCCACGATCCAATCTATTCCTACGCAGTGCGAAGTGACGATGGTTACCACAACCTAGAGCTCTCTACCTACTAGGTCCACTTTGCTGTCCGAATATGGACATTCTGGAGCGCTTGGGAAGTCTCGGCTGGCCAGCAGCTGGCCGGCTCGTGAGAGTCAGGATTGCCCAGATGCAAGAGACTCACTGGGAGTCTGGGGCCCTAGCCTGGCGAACGGTGAAGGAAGTACTAGCGGCTGACCCAAGGCCGCGTATGAAAGTGAAATAGAACTATGAGCAACAAAAGGCCGTCAGACGGGTACCCCTGGGGAGAAATAGGAACATCGGCGGCTTAGGGTCGTCAGACGACAGCCGAGCGACCACCAGCAAATCCTGCGCACCGTAAGCTCAGATGGAGCGGCCCGCGACACCGCGGCTCTGCAAGTAAGATGAGGGCGCGAAGCTTCCCCAGCTGGGGTTCACGAAACGAGAATGAAGGTAAGCTCCTCCCTCCCTCCCCGGAAAATCTGCCAAGTGAAGCCCAGACAACGGCTCTGCACACTTTCCATGCGTGCAGCATCTTTCGCTCGTCGTGGGGTCTCTACCCAACTTTGTTAGCCCAAGAAACCCCACTGGGACGTACTCAGACAAGTCTACGGGATGCCAAAAACGAGCGACGGTGTTTGTGAGCCGCACCAGCCGCCGCTGATTTCTTTTTTTGCTTCTGCTGCGTGCATCCAGCTGTGGTTGGACAGAAGCGAGGGCGCCTTGACTGGGCCTCTGCTACCCACATATGTATGTGTGCATGTATGTATGCCGGGGCATCGTGCCACCATAGGTATGCGTGCCCACCCGGCGCACCACAGGTGCATGGCATGGCATCGCTTGTGTCCACCATGCGAGACGTGAATGGGCGAGCCGAGGGGCACCGTGAGGGCGGGAAAAAGCAAAGACGCGGAACAGAGTGCCGTTTGTCTGCCAGGCGTTGATGAAGGGGGAAGATTTGTTTCTGCAGTTTGTGTATATTGTGCCTATATTAATCATTCACCCTCCCTGCTTCTGGCCCAAACTGCTTTGGATGGTGTTGAGCATCGTCTTCTCGCTGTGATCCTGCCCTTGGCCTACATATACAGTATGCACATGAGGTCTCGAGATCCTTTCTTCCTCTGGTCGACGGACTTGCACCCTCTTGAGGGAATCGGTGTTTAGTTTTTACGACAGCTGTGGAGATGCATATCCTGGTGTTATAGTAGGTATTGTACAGTTGGTCGGAGGGAAAGTCTCGCCACCAAGACGGATCCAACAAGGCGTCATTCCCCGCCACGTCGTTTTGCGGTGAGTAAAATGGCTGTTCCCTTCTCTGTCCATCCACTTCAGTCCTTGCTCCCTTTCCTCAACACGGTGGCTGCTGCATTGAAATGAATGGGGTCCGTGACTGGAAGGTCGTTTGAGGCGAGTAGGGGCTGTCCGAGGCATGATCCTGCCGCAGGCCTTGACACTGGTTTTTGATCTTCATCACCTGGTCCTCCCGCTATGGCCACCACTTCATCTTCTTGTAACTGTCAATCACCTCCTCCAATAGCTCCTTGGTGATCTTTGGTTTCGTGTACTCGAAGCCCACCACCTTTTCCAGCCTGCTGCCGTCCATACTCAGGTCAGTGTCCTTGAGTAACTCCTTCTCCATATAAGGCGTCAGAGGGCCCGGTCTTGTGATGCCGGCTTCCTCAAGCAGGTCAGCCCAAGGACCGAGCAGGTCGTCGTTCACGTCTTCCACAACCGAGTCCATGTTGAGCTTGGCGAACTGGCTGACCAAAGTGCCCTGGAAGCCAGTCTTGATGCCGAAGATCTGACCGATGAACTCGGCCATCTTGCCCTGGGTGGTAGTGCCGTTGTCGACGACGTTGAAGATGGGCAGAGACCCGCCCATGGCTTTGTCATCCCAATCCTTTTTGCCCGCCGCTTCCCACTCTGCTATGGCCCACAGCGCTCGGACCACATCGTCGATATGTACGGTGTTTGTGCGCAAATCTTTTGTCCACAGCCACTTCATCTCTTCTTTTTGCGCCTGATACGTGCGCGCCATGCACAACGCTGTTGCGACCCATTGTGAGGCGTATGGGCCGTAGACGTGGGCGAGACGGACAATGACAAGGTTCAGGCTGGAAGGGGACAGGCTGTCAGCCGATATCTCGGAGAGGGACACCTTCAACAACTGCGGGTTTTGGACAGCACTTACCCCTCGATCTTAGCAAGCTCCTCCTCGGCCTTCAGCTTGAATGTTGCGATCTTGCTCCAGGGCTTCAGCTTGTCCGTCTCCTTGCTTGCTGACGAGTCTGATTTGTAGACCATGCCCGTGCTGAGCTCGAGGAAGGCTTTTACACCTCGCTTGGCGGCCTCCCTGCCGACTACCAGAGACAGCTCTAATGACCGCAGCTTGTACACCTCGTCCTCCTGTGAGTACCGGGTCTCGCCGCCGCAGTTGAACACATAATCGAATTGTTTGCCATCTTTCCTGTCGAATACTCTTGCTAGTGCTTCTGCAGTTGGGGCACAGGCACATGACAACACATCAGCAGAGATTCCCTACACGGGAAAGAATACGGCTTGATTGGGAGAATCTGAGATAGGAGTCGAAGAAGGACACAAGAGGAGGATGCTCACGTTCTCTGCTGGCGTCGGCTTGCATGAACTTGTCACCAGCACAGGCCTCGTCAAACTCCGGAGCTAGCCATGCCAGCTGCGGCAGGACCTTGTCGACGACGCGAACCTCAGATGCCAAGTTGTTCTTGTGGATGTGGAGAGCGAGAAAGCGTCCAATGTATCCCAGCCCTCCGATGATCAAGACCGAGGGCTTCTCCGCCATGGTGAGCCAATGGAGGGGGATTTGGGGGGCGAAGAGGCGAGATAGGGGTCCGCGCGTAGGGACTCTTGTTGATCAGAGCAGAGGAAGCTGGACCGCGTCAGAAGTGTAGCGCTCGGTTCAGGTGGTATGGTAGCAAGGCACAAGCGGGATGATCGGATGAAGGAGATCTCGGGGGGGAATGCGAGTGGTCCAAGTGTAGAAAATGCCCAGGAGTATACGCAGGACCTGAAGAAATGGGCGGGGTTGAGATGGCGATGTAACTCGTTGCGAGGGTCCTCGGTCAAGGGTCGGTTTCGATAACGTCAAGCTATCTTGATGTCTAGCCGACCTGGATTTGCGGTGTATGTGCCAACTTTTGGGGGTTGTACCACGGAAGGTGAAGAGTCCCAATGGTTGATGAAGCTATGTCCCCGTACGAGCAAGTGCTGGAGGCAATTGGATTGTTTTGTACCTAGGGACGAAAGTCGAGGCAGAGTGACAGGTGGGCGAGGTCGGTTGAGTGAGGAGCGGAAAAATTGGACAGGCAAGAGCAGGCGGACGAGGGCCGGTCTAAAAAGGATAGGCGAGATTAACGCTATAATATTCAATATGCGGTCCGGTAGATCCAGGTTTGAGCTCGGGCAGGCAAGGGCAAGAAGAGTACAAAGTACAGTATGTCAGCTGTACCTAGGTAGCCTGAGTGCGAGGGAGGGGCCGAAGAGTGAGGAAAAGGGATTTTTGGGACAAGTTGATGGGTCAAGGTAAATTTAATTGAGGGTTGTCGAGGTCAATTAAATGTAACAAAAAAAAACCAAAAACCCGCAGCTGCCCGGTATCAAAAGTGAGTAGCCGGAAGAGGGCTTGAGGAGGGGCGGAGGGGCGCCACCAAGGCGTTGGGCTCTTGTGAACCAAAAGATCTTCCCTGGGATCGCCAAGTGTACAGATCGGCTCC